>QXVZ01011457.1:0-15018 GCA_008931825.1 Phallusia fumigata | reverse complement strand
GGAAAAACCTTTCCCAGCTGGTAAATATGGGGTTGGGTTTTGGAACCTAAAGCCCCCGGGTTTCCCCCCCGGGCCCCCCCCCCCCAAAAAAAAAAAAAACAATGTCCGAATTGGGTGGAATTTTGACAGTTTGTAACATGTCATTGTGATGCATTAATCACTGTGTAGTGTGTGTAATCCTATATTCCTGGCAGTGGACTTGTTAGCACTGTAGAGGCTGATTGAGCAGTAGCTTGTTACAATACCAATTATTTCATTAAAATTAACTAATTACACACAATAATTACAAATACCTGCTACTCTTCAGTACATTTACTCACGGTACCTCACAGTTAATGTATAACTTTGCATGTATGGGGACCAATGTGTTTCTTCCTGCAAAAACAACCATGTCATAAAATGGCAACATAGTGAAAGCCACACTTTTATAGAATGGCAATATGGTGAAAGCCACCTTTAAGTTTTTTTAACGATTTGCACCACTGCTTTTTATCTATTAACTTTATGTATTTGTTGTCCACAGCATATTAGGTTGATAGGTAGTAACTGTTTAAACATGGACGAAACAGATTCACAAACACCACAAACTGCTGACATGAATGGAGACACATCCACACAGGAAGAAGAGGCAAAAGCAGGAGAAAGTGCACTAAAATTTTTGAAGAAAATTGATCAGGAAAACTTAGATCTATGTATTTTTAAAGATGAATTGGTGACAGTTTCTGACGATGGAAAAACTTTAGGTGAATTCCATACCAGCATTGAAAAAGTTACTCAATCAGGGGATGTTCTAGTTCTTGTCCATGCAAACAGTCATGGCAAGGTGGAGGATACTCCGATGGGGACCACAATCACAACTTACCTGAACCCAAATAACCTTTCACTAGTGAAACAGGATCACACTGAGTATGTCAAAGTGCCTGGACATGAGTTAGAGAAGAAAACGGAAATGTCTGTTGATCTAGACACGGGCAGTCTTACAGTTAAGCGGCAAGTGATACAAGGTGACGAAATCAAGAGGTCAGTGCATAACTTCACAGCGGATCAACTTGGAGGATTCATTACTGAAGGCACAAATCTGCTGCTTCAGCGATTGATGATCAGACAGGAGGTGCATGAAGAGATGACTTTTATCACTTTGGACTCTGAATCAGGAAAGTTGGTTGAGACAGAGTACAAACCACTACCTGAAAGAAAACAGCAAGTTGGCAAACAGGAGTTGCAGGTGTACGGAATTGAAAGAAGCATTTCGTCACACCGTGACTTACCATACACCTGGCAGACGTTCTTCATGGAGGACGGTCACATGACCATGAGAGTTCAGGTCGGCTCGCCGGCGATCGCAACGCTCGAGAAGGCACCGCGCTTGATAGAGCGTGACGAAGTCGAAGTGAAACCTGTGTTCGGCAAAAAGGCGCTTGTTTGGGAGGAAGACATGGAAATGAATTCGCGATTCTTGCAACGGAAGGAACAACTAAAAGCGGGCCACGAGACCTACCTTCGTGAACATCCTGAAGCATCAGCGTTGCTCGCCGACTTTTTTCAGTTTTTGCTTCTCCGCAGACCGGACGACGTGGTAAGCTTCGCGGCGGACTTTTTTTCCACCTTCTCGTCGACTTTCCCCGACGGGTCATCATACAAACATTCCTCCACTGAACTGGAGAAAGTAGCTAGTGCGGACAAAGCATAGTTATTTTACAAACCCGCATGCACTATGTTCAGTTTTTGTGCGTCTACAGTATTTTATGTGCGTTTTAGAACTTACGTTTTTTATTGTTTTCAAAATGCAAGCATGATAAATCCACCTGATGTTTAGGTGCTTGAATTTTTCAAATATGAATTGTAACGAAACTGGCCAAACATTTGTTTCTTCAAGTTTAACGTTCACAGGACAAACAAATTTAGACACCGCTTTCACTTTTCATAACCGCACGTCCTCGTTGACACAGGGCGTTGACCTCGCCAGCCTCGCGTGGCGAACAGTTTTCAATGCAATAAACTGCGTTTAACCCGCAGTCTCGCTTGGGCACTTCCTATTCGGCATTGTATCGCACTTGCCATACGCCCATACAAAAAGCCGGTGGAATTCCCAATGACCCGGCCACCTAAAATGAGAGGTGTGTGTGGGAACGCTGTCGCATCAACGGGTCATCGCAGTGTTAATGATAAACAAACTCATGTCGGCGGGGGGTCAAGGGAGGAGGTGAAATAATGGTTCTGCCCTTGCTGTAGTCGCCGCGTTTGCACGGGTAATTGTCGGCAACGAGCGTTTGATTCTTACGCGCCGTGTAACTTGCGTAAAAATCGCTGTGATTACACCAGCACCTGAATGTACGTGGTGCGATATTTGATGGGGTCACATCTGGTTTACTGTAACGGCTTATGGCGACACAGGACGGTAGATTTTCTGGTGATTCGAATATACATTGTACTTGAAAATACATGGAGGTTCTATTTTAAATCAGATTTTCCCTGTTGATGTGTTGTATTGACAACAATTTTCTTGTATTAGTTAGTGTGTTTTTTAACAAGCAAACAGCAAGAACAAGCCTTGTGCGTGCAATAAAACAGCCTGTAAGGGCCTTCCCATATGACGATTGCAATTACCAAAAGCAGTCCACGGAACCAACGGTGTTAAAAACATATGGGCCTTAAAACTCGGCATCGAAGCGGTCATAACGAGCGCCCGGGTGCCCTTTAGGAAATCCGCCCCGGTCGTTTTACGGCGTCAAAAGAGGAAACGTAAGTTTAATGAGGGAACCGGCGGCGGAGCAAAAGGTGACGACGGCGGGAAGACAAAAGGTGAACTGCTAATGAACAACAAGCCTTTAGAACTGACCGGGCCGAGCAGTAAAACGACAGATTGCAAGCGTCGGCGAAAACAAACGGAAAACTGCAACTGTTGCTGGTAGCCCGCGAAGTATAAAAGGTTGCGTGCTTGCCGGACCAGCATCATTCATTCGTGCTCAGTTCATCAAATCACCAACTTGTGTTATCGTTACTGAACCGCACATTCGAAAACATGGTGAAATCAGCAAAGCTCGTCAAAATGGCTATCTCGCGTCAGGGGATTACCCGCATGGAGAGGAATTCGCCGGAAAAGTTTTCCGTTTTAAAATCCCCGCTCGCAAAATCTCAGCAGTCGATGAAGACGATAAAGAAAAACAACGAAACCGAAGAATTAAAGTGAGTATAGAACCTGAAAGATCTTTTTAAGCAACTCTGCAGAGGTGACGTAACGCTGCAGAACATATTTTACGATGTGTATTTCACTGATAAATGTTTCGTACAAACACACATTTAGGATATGTTAAAAGCCTTGTTTTGGATATGACGAGTTAACCGAGGGTCAAAATGTCGTCACTGTGGTTGTATGAATGTCCAGCAAACTAACAAAGAACCAATTCTTGCAGATTGCTGTTCTCGCGTCTCCGTGAAATCGTGCCAACATGCACCGCCAGCTCTTCTTCAAACACGACTGTGGTGGTCGAGGCCGCGAAGTACATCTGCAAACTGCAAAGTCTTTTGCAGCTTCAAGCACAGGACACAGTACGCCACGGCCCAGCAAATTTCCCTGACACCCATGAAGCCGAAAAGACGAGGGGAATACCGGATACCGATAATCGTGTGGCGCGCCTTATGCAATTTCGTTAAAGCACGCTCTGCTCTGGTGTTACGCAGCGGCTTGCCAAAGCCCTGCGATTTGTTCCAATGTCGTCGCGAGCCCAAAGCGGGCGTCGAATCAGGACAAGCGCTTTGGTCACGTGATTGCACCTGTGTTGATTGCTCGTCTTTTTTGTTTTTTTCTTGCCTTTCCGAAATACACTTCCGCAAAAAGGTCTGTAACCTGTTCCTACTTCAACGCATTAAGTTAGACAGGATGGCATGCAGCAATTGTGTAATGTCTGAGGGGCACAATTGTTTGTATTTTTCGACAATAAAGTATAAAGTTACGAAATTTAACTCGTGTACGTGACAGCGGGTCCAAGCAAAGGAAGTGGCAATGAGGTAACACCTTCCAACCAATCACCTTTCTCCACGTCGAAGCACTCAACTGTTTCGAGATTCTGTATGACGCCACTGTCGCAGTGCTTGCCGCCGACAATGTAAATACGAGGACCTAAAGAAATAGCATTTCAACGATGTTGCATTAAAATGCATCGATGCATTGAAAATGAAATGCATCAATGGATAAATATTGTCAAGGCCGGGCATGGACCTATGTGGTTGGGGTAATAGATTATTGGGGCTATGCTAGTATTTCTAGAATGTGACAAAACCACATGAATAGAAATAACAAAAAAATTAGAGAAATAGAAATGCGTCAATCGGAAAAATACCTATTTTTTACAATGCACAAGCGTTTACATTTTTACGCCTGGGTGAAATATAACACACTTTACCCAAGGATCAAACTTGTAAACGTTTACAAGGTAAATTTGCCTGCCTTGGAGTTTGTAAATCCACCACCGTCCGAAATGGGGGCCTAATGTAATATTGCTCGAAGCATGTCGCAGCCTTTCGACCAATGAAAACACCACTTTTACTCAATGATAAATCTGAAGCAAAACAGCGGGCTAAATTTTTGTCTAACATAAAATTACCCAAAACGGCAACGCCCGCGTCGTGGCGGCTGAGCCGGAGCGCAGTGACTCCCTCCCAAACTTTGCTGACGTCATTGAAAACGTCGACGTCATAGACGCTGCTGAAAGTAGTGCAGTCCAGGTCAGGGTCGAGCCAAGCGCCACCTAGGATGTGCAGTCGTCCGTGACAGGCTGCCGCGTTGGCAAAACATCTTGGAAATCTGAGCGGGATCATGTTTTCCCAACTAAACACACAAACAGAGTGCTTTTAATAAAATCATCGTGCGATTTTCACCAGACAATGTTTCGTGTACTTGGGGAGTTAAATTGATCTTTAAAAAGTCTCTAAAATCGTTTTCTGGTTTTCGACCCCATGCAGATAAACGAAAAATCTCCAATCAACTGGTGATCTTGGCTGGTCAAAACGTAAAGTATACTTAATTGCTTTTTGACAATGCTACAAGAAAACGTGATTAATCTCTCACTTTTAGTCATACCTTCCCACGTCCTCTTCAAATGTCTCAACCGTATCCAGGACCGTACCTCGCTTGTGGCAGTAACCCCCGAGCGCCCACAAGCGGTTGTCAAACGCGCACGCCGCCATCCCCGCACGAGCGCCGGAAAGTGTCCCGGAATACTCCCATGTACATCTGGATAATGAATAACGCTCCACGTCCCTTAGAATCCTTTGCTTGTGATCTTGGCCTCCGATTGCGTATATATACCCGTTGAGGTAGACTGCCTGTGACAAAAAAATTATTTTGGCTAAATTGTAAATTTTGATAATCCCGCTAGAATATATTACATTTTGTTTCGCACAGTCAGATAAAAACTGAAGGAGTACCACTAAATAATTACCAAACCAAATCTCGCTGCCCAACGTTCAATTGCCCAAACGTAAAAGAACGAAACCAAACAAAACTGGTGGAGTGTGTATCTACAAAATAGAATTCTGCAAAATAGAAGGTTTACGACTAAACTACACAAGACTATCAAACAATCGTAATACAGTGGTGTAAAATTATAGTCCTGATAATATACAGTCCATGGTTTCAGACATGCGATTTTGCTGTTTTGTATGGAAGATTTAGTTAATCATCCAATAGTTTTTTCCTACCTGTAAAGACATTCGTGGCGTCGACATGGACTCAACCTTGCACCATTTCAGAGACCCGAGACCGAGTTTGTAGCAAGTTGCGACCGGACAAACCTCGGAACCAGGGCCGGTCAGAGTTGGGTCCGACCCACCTGAGGGTGCAATACAGTCCCGTGGAACAAATATTTAGGGGTACAATGATGGGCTTGTGGTCAATATTGAGTGTGTAGTTTTATTGTCAAATCTGCTTTGTTTTGAAGTTGTGGGTTTTTCAAGACAAATAAAACCGGTGATTAAAATGAAACAAAAAAATGTATATAATGTCGGCGAATCTTCCCTATTTTGGATTGACTGATGTTTATGATAGGGGACCCAAAACTATTTAGATCAAACACCGGTGTAGCGTGCATATTCAACATATCACGTAACGTGAATCTGCCGAATCAAACGAAATATAAAGTTAGTGACGAAAAACACACTGCCTTTGCTATACGTACCGATAACATACACAGCGCCTTTGCAGTAAACAGCCGCGTGATGGTTTCTGGGCTGTGGGATTTTGGCAAACCTCAGCCAGGCATTTTCCTTCTCCTCGTATTTGTAAAGTCCCTCGCACGGCAATTTCTCCTTGATGTCGATGCCTAGGGCACAAACGGTCGTTATGTTAAACTTTAAAAAGCGTAGTTGCCAAGTGGCTATAGAAATCTTAAATGACCAAACTTCGCGTGAATTTACGCTTGGGTGCCAAAAGGTAAAGAAAGTAAAAAATGTCTCGTGCCGATCCGCAAAAAATGATATGTTAGTTTTTATTTGAAATGAAGCTGAAGCACATACCTGACCCATGGATATTACAACGTAATGAAAACGAAAGTAAAGCAATTAAAAGCTAACGAACAAACGACTCTTGTCGACACAACGTTACGTTTACAACCCTTCTCTGTTGACTGTTTATAGCATCGTGTTGCCTCAAAAAGTTTTTTGTCAGCAAGTGGTCTCTATTGAAAGAGTCCAAAAAATACCTCCAGAAAGAAGAATGTAGTCAGGGCAGCAGGCACATGGTTTGACTGGACAGAAAGGAGACTTTTGGTTTTTCTTTACCATGACTTTGTCCTCGCCGAACGTCCAGTCTTCCGCCTCGGAATCGTAATTTCTGAAAAGAAATGCATCGTTGTTGACTGGAATTTTTTTGCGCGGGCGATGTCAACACAGTTCACCAAGCTTTTTACGCACTGTGTTGCAGTCGTAAGAGCAGCATGCAGTATAACGTATAAAAAAAACTGCCTTTTTTTAGAATTACAGTTTTTTCAAAATCATGGTCATTTTTTGCTGTCAACGGTTTGCTGTAGTATGTTGTTAAAAACCCGAGAGATACCTGCTGGTGCCAATTCTCTGCGTTTGTCCACGAGGTGTCCCCCGTGAGGTTGATTCGTCATCACCAGCCCGAGTACGGAGACAGTGGAATCGAAAAGCTTCCAGTATAAGAACTCTGCATTTTTTCTTACTCATTAGATAATCCTTAGTTTCGACGCTTTCCTCCAGCTCTTGAGGCGAAAGGAGTTGCAAGCGAAGCTAAAAGTGTTCCAAATACAACTTTTTGTTATTACCAGGTCTAGAATATGAGTGTTAATTGCATCGCATTCCCTGTCCATGATTAACAACAAATCAAATGGCGCAAATGGTACAGGCCGTAGGCCTAGGCAGCACAGTTGATGGTGTTTGGTAAGCGCCGTGAAATGGTTTCGCATACTCAGCTTTTTGTACTTCCATTATAACACGTGTAATATACACATCTTTATTAGAAGGTGAAAGCAATATTAAAAGAATTAACGAACATAAAAAATATAAAACAGCAGATGCTTTCATTGTCAAGTTTGCTTGTAAAGAAGCTTTTTTCTCCTTTTTCTGTTGCCAGCCATTAGTTTCCTATTGACACGGACCAGGCAAGCGTTAAATGCTAGTTACCTTTGAAAGTAGATATGGTGCATGTACCAAGTGCAGCGGATCCGCTTCAAGCCACCTACACAGCGCTGTAAACACTTTGAACTCATCAATGTTGAGGCGTTCGTCGTCCAACAAGCACGCTACTGTGTGCACAGATGTGTCTCTAAAGGCAAGCTTGTTTTGGGCACTCAATTTACGGTTGATGTGTTCTTATAATAAACAAACAGCAAAGGATATAAAAAACACTTGCCGTTACGTCATCCTCCACAACTATATTAACTTGTTTGGTTATTATGAAGTTGTTTAAATTAAACAACTTATACTATGGCCTGTTGATTCATGGCGAATTTGGATGCCTACCGCCTTGCAAAATCTGGCACTACCACATTTCCCTACCGACCCTTTCGTTAAAAATCCAAAAGAACACTCTAACCGAATATTGATGATGAGAACTGGCGACCAAAACATGGAAAGCTTATTTCCTGCACCGCGATTAAATATGATAAAAACTGGCAATAACTGCGGTTCAATAACTGCGTTAAACTAATAACGGCAGAAACCTTTTTGTTGCAAGCAATGGCCTGCTGTATTGCGATGATATAAATGGTTTTCAGTCCGACCACCCGATATTTAATGCTTTGGGCGTCAAATCTTTGAAATTCGAAATTCTACATCCAGCACGCACCACAAACAAACACTTACAGGAAGGAATCGACTTGCGAAACACGGGAGAAGTTGCGGGCTGCAAAATTCCGAACAAATTCTAGTGTTTTGAGGTCACCCTGTAACCGCAATTCATCCATGATACCAACGACTGTGATCTTGGTGTCTGTGGACGCTGAACGCCGCCGGTTTCGATCTTCCACATTCAGTGGCTCCTCAGCGTCCGAGGAGTCGTCGTTGGGAAATCTACCGCAGCAATCTACGTTTGATAAATATGCGGAAAAGTGGGCATAACTTCATGTACGGCACCGAACAAAGGTTCGGAGCGATTTCAATATTTTTGCAAAACAGATAAACTAAAATTCCGAAGGGCAGTCTTGAACGGCCACTAGATCAATTTACATATTCAATGCTTAAATTTTCAACAAGTTTTGAGTAAAAAGGCTATTTATCTTTTCACATAATTTATTTTTTTGCATAAAACTATTCCTCACCAATCTTATCGATCGAAACGCCATTTTTATGACGTCTACGGTGCTCAACTTCAACTGTTTTACTTGCTCGGTGAGGTTGCCTAACTTTCTGCTTCGTACTGTTACTAGCAGTGCTTTCCGCCGACGACAACTCCCGTTCCAGTACTTCACTCATAATTGCGTTCACCATGCCCTGCATTTCCAGGCGCGCGGCAGCCAGCACTAGGGGGCGCACGTTGCTTTGTCGGATGTCAACTTCAGCCGTGTACATGAAGTTTAGTACCTAGACAGAGATTACACTCACACGTAGGTGGCCGAAATTACCTAAAACAGGGGTGTGCAACCGTTTTTATTGGAAGGCCAATTACAGTCATCCACATAATGCCGGGGGGCCCACTTGTCTTGTTGCATATCAAAGAAGAATATTCCGTTTACCAAGGAATGCCATTACCGTTGTTCGCTTTACTCTCCCACCGTTATTGTTGCGCCAAGGATAATAAATTAAACTCCGTTCTGATGTGCGATGCACAAAAAAGAGAAGGGATGCACAGAAATCATTTCGCTGGCCGCACAATTTCTATCCGCGGGCCACAGGTTGCATACCCCTAACCTAAAACAGTTCTATTTGAAACATGACATTACTTTGTTAGTTATTTTACAAATGCGTAAAGAAACGGTGTTGGGTTTAATTACTTGTAAAAATCAACGGAACCAAGACTTGTGTCGCCAAACTATACGGCTTTAATGCCTGAAACGTCAAATTTAGAATATTATGCTTCACTATTGACTTAAACCTAAACTATGAGGCTTCATAGAATGTACTACAAAACTCGAGGTCCAAAAAATTTGCTGATTCCTGGTCTAGGACAATATCAGACACTCAATCCTGTTCCCAACAATCTCTTACGTGGGAAAATGTTTCCTCGCTCATAAAGTCCACGATCACCTCCTTGTCACAGAGAAACGAATCGGTCGCTGACATTTCCACTTTTTTGCAGAAAGCCTCGCGAAAAAACGGGCTGGCAGAGGCTGGCACAATCCCATGGCATTGAAATCGACATCCATTCACATTGATAGTGACGTCACATAGCTTTTGAGCCCTCCAGAGTCGAACGAGGTTGCGCCAATTAGTGACACAATGTTTGTGGCTGATTGAGTCACAGTTCCGCCACGCCCCACAAGTTTCCACGCCACTTTGCTGCATTTTGAGGATCATTGCCACGTTTGTAAAACCTCTGACTTGGTGACAGTGAAGTCTTGTGACGTAACAACGGAACTATTACGTACCTCGACAACAAAAAATGTAAGTTTAGGAATGGACGCGGTAATGTGGGTTTTGAGGCTGTTGTTCTAAATATCTTTCGTTAGCGCGAGTTCGTAAAGTTTCCCTAAAATACTGTTGTCAAAGAATACGCTTGTTACGTCTGTTGGTGGTTGGTGGCGCAAAACCGTAAATATCGTTGGTGCTAGATGACGCAACGGAGCAGACCCGGCACTTTCTCTTGGCAAGCAACGAAACAAACAACTTTATACTTATTCCATCGTTAATAAAATATGATTGTCATGTCAAAATTGAATCCCACAAAATTGAACATAACAAATATATAACCTTTCCATACTTTAAAAACTTCCTCGGGAACTAGTCATAAAGAAGGTAGATGTCGTGAATTTTATGTTTCCGCCAGTTTATTTTAGTCCTCCCGAAAATAGGAAATAAAATACATTTATGTTAACTCGCTAAAACTAGATATTTTTACAAAACCGAAACAATCCCGTAATTCAGGATTTAAGAATGCAATGACGTAATAATTGCGATGTGCTCTGGTACACACGCCACTATTTCCGCGTTTCGTGGTTCTTTTTTCTTCGTGGGAGGGGCCATGCAGAACAGCGACAGGTTGTACCACGCTGTTGGGTATGCGGCAGCACTTAAGTCGGGTTAGTTAGTAGTTATTTTGTTAGATCTTATACCACCGTAGCTGGTTCGGCGGTACATGTACTAAGTATGCAGCTTTACTGATTAGACAGCGGGTTTTTATTAGTTGTTCTCGCCCGTTCTTGGTCGTGTGGTAGAATGGTAGATGAAACCACAAAGATCCATGAATTTAGGTTTTACAGTCGTGATTTGTAACGTAATAAATAACACTATTGTTTCCTGTTACAACTTACAGAAACAATACAAGATTGATTGTGGACAGCTGGCTATTTTGAAATAGTTGTTGTGAATCAATAATATTATATCAAAGTTGTCTAATAGTTTTTGCAGACTGGTACATACACAATTTTGGTAAACAAAACAACAACATAATGCCAAATTTGTAACTTTAGAAAGTCTCCAAAACTCTAAAAATCAGACAAACAAGCATTGGTACATTAGCACCAATTCATCTGTTAATTGTTGTTTGCCTTGTTGTAAATTGTAACTAAAATGCTTGTTCTTACACTATTATAAATTTGTAGACAAATTAATATTAGTTTACATGATATAAACAGAAGATTCAGACAAATCTACTTGAATCTTTTTTGTTGTATGGTATTCTTTTTTTTCTGAATCTTGTGTTTTGTGGCATACATGATAATTCAAAAAAGAACAATAGAAACTGATCCGTCATTTTGCGTTTTATTTAATAAGTGTATAAACTAACCAAGTCGGTCTATTTTGCAAATTAGGCTTCTGTGGCACAAAGATAAACACAATTTGTTGGCAATGTGGAAGACGGTTTGTCACTTGTCCTGTTTTTTTACTTCTCTATGGGCAGTTTATAAATCATTACTCTATGGATGTATGGATCCTAAATGCATCACGTCCCAACACATTGTATGTTTTCACGATAGGTGTGCAGCCCCCAGTCTGCAGAATATGACGAGATCTCGGTCTTGCAAGACTGAAATGTTACCCCACCAACCCCCCAAAATGGGTCAAATTGTTAAACTTTCTCTGAATTGGAAAAAATTTGGACAGTTTGTACAACATGTCATTGTGGTGCAATACATGATGTGCTTTAACCCCTCGCCCAACAGTTACCCCACTAACCCCTAAAATGGGTCAGATTGTTAAACATTCTCCAAATTGGATGAAATTTTGATAGTTTGTATAACACGTCATCATGGTGCTATAATTGATGTGTTTCACCCCATAGCCATTGTTAAACATTCTTTGAATTGGATGAAATTTGGACAGTTTGTATAACATGTTATCGTGGTGCAATAATTGATGTGTTTTATCCCATAGCTACAGCAGTTATATTCACCACTACACAATCTCAGTTTGATGTTAACATGTTCACTGCGAACTACGATATTTCTAGTGGTTAGCAATCTAAGGTCAGAAGTTTATGTGGAAGTTGTCAAAGATGGCCAAAGCAACCTTAAAACCCACAAAACTAAGATATTAATACAACACAACTATCCTATTGTAGCACCACTGTTTTGCCTGGTTACAAAACTCATTTGATAACATCAAAAGCGTAGCGTACAGGATCACGTGACGTCATATATGATTCGGCTGAAATTATTCGGCAAAAACTGCCGAATATTCAGTTTCGGTCTGAATCTGATGTACGCAATTCGGTGCATCACTAGTGACTACAGCTGTTGAGGAAATTTAAGTAAATAAAAATGTTTGCATGCAAACGCTAATAAGTTCCACTTTTGGGGGTTCCAATGCTGCACAAATATAACATTAGAATCATTTGCTTAAATAAATGATACAAGAGAAGTTTCAAGTCTTGGCATTCAAAATCTTCCAGAATGCTTTTGTAATATAAATGAGTCCGGTTTTTATGTCCAGCAAATTTTACCAGACTGTATTCTTAGTAGCTCACAAGCCCGTATAAAAATATTGTTAAAGTAAAGTACCAGAAATACCTTTGCTGACCAGTGCCCAGCAAGGAAAGGTACAGTTTCGATTCCAAAGTGAACAATTAGTGGCTAAAAATTCGCAAACAGCTGCGAATTTGGCTTACACGAGTTTGAAAAAAAAATCTTTTGACTTCTAATTTTTTGGCTTGTTAGTTGCAATAAAGTTATTTATGATTTTTTTTGCTGTTTGTGTCTTTAAAAGGATCTATTTAGTTTTTGTATTCCAATTAAAGTCCAACCGGCTACATATAGTTCTTACAAATGATCCCAGTTTACACTTTTTTTACTACGACATTGTTTTTTTGCCCAGGGTAAAAAAAACAATAGTTTTGGTCGTACATTTTTTTGTTTTATTATTAAATCTAAAATTCCTTACATAATTAAAAAAGTAACAGCTTCATTAGAAAGAAAACCTTATGTTACCTTATGTTGCCAAAATTAAACGTTCAGCAACAAAGTTACCAAAATTTTTTTTTCACCCCACTAGTCCCCTAGAATGGGGCAAATTGTTAAACATTCTCCGATTTAGTTAAAATTTGGACAGTTTGTATAAAATGTCATTTTGTGTTTTACCCCATAGCCTCAACAGTTACCCCACTAGCCCCCTAAAATGGATCAAATTGTTAAACAATGTTCGAATTGGATGAAATTTAAAAGTTTTGTAGAGCATTTTATTTTGGAACAGTCATAGCTGTGTTTTACATTAAAGCCCAAGCGGTTACCTCACTAGCCCACTAAAACAGGTCAAATTGCTAAACAATGTCGGAAATGGGTGATTTAAGTCAAACCTACAATTATTCTATATCCTTGCATGTGTGGGGACCCATGCGTTTTTGCCTGCAGATACAATCATGTTATAAAAGCTTAGGTAACTACGGGACCCAATTTGAAATGACATGGTGAATATATATGCGTTTTCAAATGGGGTAATGCTGTATATGGAATGGCAATATGGTGAAAACCACCCTTCTAGTTTCAGTGCATTTTGATTGAATGGATCCAGTATGAGTATAATCACATCTACTAAACGAACTAGATTGTTACTACGAGAGATATCGTAGTTCGCAGTGAACGTGTTAAATCAAACTGTGGTTGTGTAGTGGTGAATAACATGTGTTTGCAATACCACACTGTAAAAAATGTAACTTTGATCGCATTTACCGTTCAATGCACAAGCATCGTAGCAAATACCTAGCATTTACCCAGCTACCTCCCCAATATGGGTCAATTTATAAAAAAATGTCAAAAATGAATGTAAATAAAACATTTTTGAAAACATGGCATTGTAGATAATCAATTGCTGTGTTTCACATGTTATCCTGTTATCCCTACAAAGTTTGTAGATTAGGCCATGGTGGTGTCTAATTCCTGTTCTCAGTTAAAATTACCAATTTTTTAATTAAATTAAAAAACAACAATAAAAAACATCTGCTACAATTATGGGTTCATCAACACATATTGTTTTTTCTTTATTTTTTTTCTGTCAAGAAAGTGTTGTCCGAATTTCTTTAAATTTTCACACATGATCTGAAGTTGTGCACTAACATTTTTTTACTCTAGTTAACCCACAGACCCCTAAAACGTAAAAACCAAATTTTAAAACAGCAACATTTAACAAATTAAGTTGCCTAGGAGTTTTCTATTTTGATAGATGATACAATCAAAGTGTGACTTCTCTTTAGATTTACACCTATTTTACCTTTTTAACCCCAAGTATTCAGTTTAAATATGTAGAGTCCTTCGGTGCTTCTTATCAGTTGTTTAGAGTTTAAAGTCTGATTGGTCAAGTATTTATTCATACAGTCGCAAATACGTGTTTAAACTCTGACTGTTTTGCCCCAAATGCAAAACGACCTTATGCAAGGGAGTGATTGATGAGTTTGCGATGCTCCGCTGGTGGTAACAGTTTGTTACATCACACATAAATGGGTGTTTACACTGCCAAAGGTCGCTGCAGGTCAAACTATTGATTAGTGTGACTGTGGGGATTCATGATGTAAGAAAAGAGTTAGTAAAACTATGGAAATTTTTACTTTTTGTTTTAACTTGTAATCCTGATTTTTAAACTGATTATGTCCTAAAAAATGTGGAATGAAAATGGAATGAAAAGTGTATGTGGAATGAAAATATGGAGAATGCCACCTCTCTAGTTGATGTTTCCGTCATTATGGGTCCCTTTCCTGAAAGGGGACACATATTGTTTTCACTCTGTTTGTTTGTTTTTTTTTGTTTTTTTTTTCTGCCCTGCAGCTTGTCCACGCATTTTTGGCATGAAATGTTTGATGGATTTGGGGGGGGCTTTCACAGCTGGTAGATATGGTCATGGCAATGTGCCATTCATTTCGATTGACTTCTTAGCCCCACCCAAGTATTTAAACGATCTCCGAATTTGATGAAATTT
>QXVZ01011450.1:0-23370 GCA_008931825.1 Phallusia fumigata | reverse complement strand
TAGGTTGTTATGATTTTACATCAATGCCTGTAAGATACAAAATTAATAGTCTTGATATGGGCAAATTTAAAGCTATTGTTTTCAGATAAACCAAAAAACTGTAGTGAAAACAAAACTAAAAGCAATACATTGCGGAATCTTTGGCTGTGGTTACAACTATTTGTTTTGTTTCCAAAAATTTTATGAATACTATTCATCTACGTGCAGCATAGATTTAAAATCTTTGTCACGATATAAACAACTAAACCAATAACCTTTAACAATACACGCAAAAAATAGCTACCCCCACGCCACGCCTTGCTGCTAACAACTGAACAAACCAACACCGACTAGCTTCTACATATACACAGAGGCATGATAGAAAATAAAAGTCCTTGCCATTAAGCGCATGCTCGACCAAATTAATCTTGTCTCGACCATCACCAGAATGCACAACTTCCGTCGTAATCACACGAACATGCTCGCGATCATTGCATCGACCCGATGACGTGTCACTCTTGTTGCCGGGGTAACGGGGAAGTGACGTCAGGAGCAGACTTGCCAGCAGGAGGTTTCGTTGAAGGTTTTCTAATGAAGAGAAAGGCGGTTGTCGATCAGCTCCTCTTTGCAGCCGAATGCTGATGAGGAGCTTGTTCTTGCTGAGGTTATTCACATTAATCTCTAGCGTTTACCAGCGAAATGTCGATGCTTTTCGACCTTAGATATTTTTTTGCGCTCCACATTCGTTCACAATCTCTTTTTAAACAGTTTTATCGTGTGATAAATTTACTGGCCCAAATATTTCTTGTTAGCAGCATGATTTATAATTAAATGTCGGCATTATCTTATGCCATCCATAGTGAAAGTCTCGTCTTCTAAAACAAAAAAACAAAAAACATTTCCTTATGTGTGACGACACAAACATTCATTTTGTCACAGGTCAGTCAGCCGTAAAGCGGGTTACCAAACCAACTTCGTGCAGCTAACCGTGGTGGTAAAGCAGACAAAAGGCCCCTTGTGTGTATCCGCCCGCAATAACTCATACATTTTAATGACTTTTTATTTTTAGACCCCAACATCGTTTTCATCACGAACCGGATATACGGGGCTTTTTTACCCACTCTTTACTGGTGACGTAGTAGCACAACTCGTATGTTTGCGAAACCCGGGCTTCGAAAATAGATTTTTAAACATGACAACCACAGTATTTACGAACGTACGCTCGAAAACGCGTTTGTCATTCTTCCGCCCCCATGTTCACCAGCGCTAGTAACGAAACCGGACAAATCCGATGGGAAAACACTTTGACGCAAACAACAGAAAAGTGTGGTTTAGCGACATGCTACAGGGGTAATGCCATTTGATACATTTGTTTAATTAAAACATAAATCCAAGAGTGAATATACGTAGTGAATACATGGTATTGCAAACGTTTCGACAATTGCGGTTGTCATCATCAGTACATGTATTATATGGAAGCTCGGCATTTTTGTTTTAAACCAAGCCACTTTTCCAGTCCGTGTCTGGGATTCCTGAGTTGTTGTATTTAAATCTTGACATTTCTGACACAAACCTGCCCTCTGGTGCGAAAAGAAGTTAAATAAAGAATTCAAATCGGTTGAATCAGGCTGATTTAAAGGTTTAAACGTTCGCAAAACGAGCGTGTTACTATTTTCAACTCGAAATATAATTGCAGCAATATGTCAATGCTGACAGGTGGATTAAATGGTTCTGTGAAAAACGGGATGTTTCAAAGCTGTGCAAGTTTATCTGGTTGCGACGTAAGGTTTATTTGATGATGATTTGGCGTGTTCTTGATCCACCATTTAACGTTGCGCAGCTATTTCCGGCTTGGTGATTGATTTAGTGATATTGTGTCGCTACGATTTCTTTCGCCAAGTGATATAAACTCAACTCAACTCATGTAGTCATCCCCAAAATTTGTGTTATTGTCGTTTTTCTAAGTCATGATAAAAAGTATGATAATTTGGCTTGAGGTGTCTGGACAAATTTGATGGTTTGGGCGGGGGGGCAGTGCGACCCCCCAACTTTTATTGTCCCCCCCTGTTTTATGTAGTCTAGTGCAGGTTATTCATAATTACCTAATACCAACACGCGTATACGTTGTGTAAACACTTGCGCCGTCATCAACTATGACGATACAATTGACTCATCGTTCCAATCATACAGTGTCTTTGGTGTGACGTACCAAATCTTGTTAACATGCAAAAACATCTTTCCATAAACTGCCACTAACTGCAGCCATTTTCACTCGTAAAAGACAAACCTTGTATAGCGTTACCTTGCGGATAAGCTTTTGTTTATGTGATTGTCGGTAGGTGGCACCCGAGTTTATGTTTTCATGGGACAAGTTGTTTTAGACATAGCCACAAGTTAAAAGGAAATGGTTTTGTAACATATCCTTATAATGCGATAGACCACCACCGAGCTAAAATGGTTGTCAGGTGCCCAATTATGACGCCATAACAAGATTACGTCACTGCACAAGTATTCGCGTGATGTGTGATTTTATGTCAATGAAAGAAATGTATGAGTTGTTCTGGGAATGCGATTTATTTCTTAAGAACAAGAGGATTAGGTCCAAAGCCGGAATTGTGACGTGATAGGTTGATAACGTCACATTTCAAATATTTGTAACCCCATTGAACAACACAATGTATGGAAATGTTAACTTCCAAAGAACAATTTATAATTTGTATTTCCCTTCTAAAAACGGCATTTCGCTTTATGGTTGGTTTAGTTGAGCAATTAAAACATCAGCCATGTTTAACATTTGCGTTCTCTAAGTTATTTTGCTTTTCTTTCTCTATTTACAAATTGTTTTTACTTGTAAATAGAGAATTTACAAGTTGTTTTTGTTTTTACCCGTCTCCTATTTCAACACGTAATATGTAAAAGGTTCCGACGTCACAAACACCTGTAAGTTACCTCAACCCTATGGTCGTGTTGTTGACAAGGTTTTCTGGGGTCAACTGGGCTTGTCGTGTTTTTCAAGGTTTACTCGGTGTGGTCGCGATGCAGAAGTGTCAGTCAGTGAGAAAAAGACTCTCAGTTGACCGGTGAACTTGTTTGAAAGCTGATAAAGATACCTATGTAATTCAGTGTTATTAGGAAACACAAGACACAGAGTTTAAGAGTAGCTTAATTAAAAACATAACTACCAGAGAATTTGGATGTAGTAAACATTGTAGTGCAAACGTTTCAACAATCGCTATTGTCATCATCGGTGCAAAGTAGAAATGTTTGTAATAAAACAAATTCATTCTATACAGGTTTCTGACACTTACGTTTTTAATTATAAGCCTTTATCTTTTATAACACGTGGACTTGGTTTATTTTTCCCCGCGTGACTGAAGCAGCAAGTCGCAAATCACGAGTTTATTCTCGTAATCTTTGTTGCCAATTAATCAAAGTGTTTTTACCATGCAGCAAATGCTTACGGCTAGAACGATTCTATAAATATCGTACTTGTGCATTTAAACCATATTTACCGAACTTTCTCAGATAATAATTTCCATTTACGGATGCGACGATGACGTCAATCGAAATTCCAATGCATGATTTAACTTTTCCCCTCCGGCGGTCATCCGTAACCGCGTATGTTGCGTCACAATTTGTTCAGTGACGTCAATAAATCACAAATTTTGGACAGACCCTGCCAAAAATGCGATTGCGTCAAAATTCTATGAAAGTTTTTGCAGCGAAACGTAGATTTTAGTTAAATTTAGTTTCAGTCCGGTGAATTTTGGGTGTGTCTTTCGAATGCGAAATTGCGGTCTCATTTTTGGGTTTGTTGACCAACACAAACAGGATATGAAAGCTGATCTGACATGGGCATTGTAACCCCCCAGGGTCACATACCGCCCTTTGATTGGATCTTGTCGGCCCGTTAAAGTTAATTTAGAATTACAAAATAAAAATATTTGACTGATTTGGAATTATTTGGAACTACAAAATTGATGGAATAAATTATATTTCTGTAGCGCAATGCTGTTTACTGCTTTTTTTAAAGAAATACAATTAATATTATGCAGAATGGTTGTAAGTTTTTTGTCCACGATATTCTTTGTTTCCTATGTGGTCTCATGTAAAAAGTTATTTTTCTCTAAAGTATGGAAGATCGCTAATAATGTTGTGAAAAATTGTTTTATTTACTTCGGCGTCGTTTCTCGTACATATTTTTAATTTAAATTTTGAAACTGTTTAAAGTATGGACCATATGTAAAAACTGTTTACGTAATTTTTATTTTTATTATTAGCTATAAAAAAGCAATTGAAAAATTCCAACGTGTACTTTACAGCTTAGCCAAAAAAATTCTTTGTAAATGTTACAGCGAACTTATTTGTTGCAATCAATAATTATTGCAAATTGAAATTTAGCCAGTGGCAAAACAAAGAGGAATCGGATTTCGCCGATTTGAAGCACTTTCCGTTTTAGGAATGACTAAATATAGAACTGAAACTTTATTTTCCGTTTTACCGCATGCGGTTTGCAATTTCTGCATAAAAGCGTCTCCAGGAATTACAAAATTTACTTTAATCTCAAACATAACTACCAAAGAACTTGTTAACAGGGAATACATTGTATTGCAAACGTTTCGACAATTTGCACTGATGACAACAACAGCGATTGTCGAATGTTTGCAATAAAATGTATTCACTATGTACAAGCTCTCTGGCAGTTATGTTTTTTAGGTATGTGCTTTCCTAAACGTTTAGTTTTTGGATATTTCGGACCAAATGCGGGAATCAAGGAAAATGCAAAAATTAGGCAAAATTTGAGAGCAGGACGGTTTGAAATTATGTAACTTCGTTAATGTGCCTCATTTTAATTTTGTGAGGGTTACAACGTTTCGTCACGTACATAACCATCATTTGTTAAATTACATGATAATTGACACGTGATTTTTCGTAGCCGAGCCTCGTTATAACGTCATAATGTAAACAACGTAGTCGAATAATGACAACAAATTAACCGCGCTCGAATTAAGCGGCACCTTAAAAGACAACTGGAAATTTTGTTTTGGGAAAAAAGCGACCACAAAAATGACAAATTCTGAACTTTGGGAACCTCGCAGTCACAGTTCTGTATTGTGTAAGAACGGAAGGTCGTAAGTTCAAACCCCGCAAAAGGTAGAATGTCGTAATTCGGAAGGATTATTTGGTTGCAACTGAAGTAAGGATTATATTTGGATAATTGATGTAACACATTTGCTTTCTGGAAATTAGTTATTCGCTGGTAAACAATTCGAATAACTCGTTGGAACGCGTAATTCGATTCATATTTTCGTGTTTGTGACGTCACTATCGCGATGACGTAGTTCTATTTCAGTGGCTTTTTGTAATGTCGTATTAGATCTCCTAGTTTGTTCAACTTTGCAATTTGACATGAGCTATTATGCATGGAGCTTATGAAGAAGCAGACACTTCTAAGAATCTTCGTATCTTACTAGTGTTATGTCATGGGGGAAAAACGCAACGAAAGGAGATTGTAAGACTTTGGTAGCTGGGACTTGCTGAAGTCGCCGGTTCGAATCCAAGCTCGGCCCGCAATGAGTTTTAAAGCAATAGACTTGATTGTTCCAACCCATTGGAACTTAAAATTCAAAACTGAGAGTTAAGTACCGAAGATAAAAATAAATCAGAATTACAGCAATGCAATTAAATGTCGATTTTCAACCGAAAATGCTTCTAACATTTCGCAACCATCCTATTCCTTATAAGATGTGCCGACGTCACCACATGATATTGACATTGCCGGATATGACGTAAAGCGCTGTTCCACTGCTCGAGTTTGCTCACGTCACGACCGGTGCTATGCTGTAGAGAGTGCGGCCATTTTCGGAATAACAATAATTTGAAAGTCGTAGACGTAGACGCTTAGACCCAATATCCTGTCAATAAAAGCTTTTTTTTGTAAATATCCATAAAAAGTGTTTTTTTTTCAAACAAAACTTACAAACTCGATCTTGTGTTTCCATATTTGCCGATTCCATTTTTAGAACTACGCAATAAAATTCGCGACCGCTTCGGAGCTAAATATAAGTTCTGGAATTAGTTCCGGAAATTTTTAATCACCACAATCGCGTTGCAAATAAGGTTTAATCTCTGTTTCGCGAAATTTCGTGCAAACTAAGTTGAAATGACCCCGTAAAAAGTTGAAGTTGCGATATTCTATTAAGGCATTCCATGCAGGAACGCGAAATGTTAATATCTGGCCAACATTCCCGGAAGGAAACTAATATCCGGTGAGTTGTTACGTCACAAATGGAAGTTAATTGTGACGTGTTACATTGCAGATTGCAGATTTTAATCAAAATGTGAAAGTAATGGGTAGTTATGTCGGAAAAAACCTCGACTTGACTCAAACATGTGCGACTTTTAGTGTTTAAAGCGGGTTTTCGAACGAGCTTTGTGCTTTGAAATGTGGCGAAATTTGTTACAAACTGTCTGTTTGATTATACGTTCAAATTAACCTTGATGTTATTAAAATAACGTCGACACAGTTTGCTGCAAGAAGCTCGTCCGCTCACTTTTTGTGTGCGAAGTGGTTTCAGTGGAATTCTTTATTTACTAAATCAGGCACTTCACGTTTGGTTGGCCAAAGCGCGCTTGTGAACCCGCTACAAATGTACGAAGTTGTTTCCAGCGCTGAACGCTTCCCAGCAAGGCGCTATCGAAAATGGTGTAGCGGTTTGACCGATGAAGATAATGTCAGGTTGACTGAAAACCGGAATTTCAACCTACCACGCGCGGTGATGCGGCAACAATTAACTTGGCAACATATTTCTACGGACACGTACATTTGCGTGAACTTCCTCCAACATGAGCGCACCGCTATTAACACGACAACGCGCGCCCGCTGTTCACCGCCTGGGGCGACCAAAAATCGCGTCAAATTAATTTCTTCGCCGCTGGCCCGAGCCGCCGTCGCCACCCCCCAGTTTATCATCGCTATGACGTCATCGCCTCTCGACGACGCCGTGACGTCACAGAAGCACCTGAAAAAACGAACGCTGGCCCAGTTTAGCTGAGTGGAAATGGAATGACTTTATTTGCCGCGAGCGCGCGACGCAAGAGAACGTGCTCTGTGTGACATCACAATGCGAGTTTTGGTGCATGATATGCGTGGAACTTCATCGTGTGGAAATGCATGCGACGCTATATAACGGACAGCAGATGCAATTAAGCTGAGGCAGTTGCACAAGATTACGTGTTATCGCCACAGCAAAGCAGTCAATTAGAAGATAATTCAAATGTTACTCTCTGCGCTTTTTGCCTCAAGCATGTTTTCGATTTGAACCGTTTGAGTTTGGAGGACCAAGTAAAGGTATTATGCTGCTGGTCTTGCTTTGACAAACGCTTCTTTACTGTCAAAGTCGTTATCGTTTGTTTATCATTCCTTACTGCGTTTCACTTTCGTGTTCAACTTACCAAGTGCTGCTTTATAATTTCGATTGCTTGTACTTAATGAAGGCAGAAGTTTTCTAGCACAGCTTTTAGCTAGTTTTGTTGACTTTGAAGCCTTGTAACTTATCCAATGTGGCTTGAGAATCTTTTGTTTCAGTTGTTAAAATCACATCCAAATGTAAACGTTAATGTTATTTGTGGGTAGTAGCCCGTCCTACACGATTATCGTGATTTAAAGTCATGATACCCGCGACATAAGTTCATCTAATAAACCTCTCGAAGCCTGCCTTCAAGTATTTAAAGTGTAACAATACACTAGGGGAAGTAACAGAGCAGAATGTAAATCAATCTCTCGTGTAGTACAGGTTTTGTAACCTGTAAAAAAGTTTAATGTTACGAGTTTGAATTTAAGCATCTAGCGGGTCGCACAGGTGCAGAAAGTCATTCATGACCATGACGGTGTTGGTTGAGTTTTTTAATGTTTTGCGCCAGTGCGATATATGTTTGTGTTGTACTTAGGCAGAAATCCCAGTGGAATTCAGGTTCTTAGAAAAACAGAAAGTACGAGTAAAACGGCAATAATTTGTGTTAATGGTACTTAGAGTTTTGCTTTAAACTCAGTTTTAATAAGCTTGGTAATGTTGTGAAGCTTTAAGTTAAAACTATAAGCAGAATAATGGTCACAAAAATTCGATGAGAAGCATTTAATATCTGGTCGTTTGTTGTAGCCGCCTGTTTAAATATAACCCATGTCTTGAGTTATCCGCGGTTTGCATCGCTCTCATGAGTCGTTCTTCCACCCTTAGGGCAAAACAAGTCTACACGAAACACGAATATAACTTTACTTCCCTCCAAGCCGAAAGTTTCCCATGTCTCCAATCTTCTTTTTCATTTGGTCAGATCTCATGATAAACTGCTGTTGACGACGTAGAAAAGTGGTTTCTGTTAAGACGCAGTGTTTCACAAAAAAAACTGATACTGCAGCTGGGATTTAATTACGGGAAACACTGGAAATGATGTTTCTTCGAAAACAAGTTTTTGCCAGTTTGGCATTTTGTGTATTATTTACTGGTGAGTTTCATTTGTTTTGTCCTTACCTATAGTTTGTAGTTGTAAAAAGTAATTGGTTTATTACAACACACACAAAATTGATATGGATGATATCAGCGTTTGTCGTAACGTGAAAAATGTTTTACACACAAGTACTAGCTTTTAACTTCTTAACAAGACAATTTAAAACCGTAAATTGTGCGTCTAATCTTCGCCAAGTTTCGGAAATTTGGTGAAAGTTTGCGAAAAAGTTTGCACAACGCAACATAATTGATTCTACTTAATTTGAGCGGCCTTGTGTAAATTACCCATCTACCTGGAAAATTTGTCACTTTGAAACCACTTGGCACGTGTCCAATATAATCAACCCCTATTACGTAACAATTATTCTCCCTTTCAACAATTTGCACACCGGTGTCGCTTTTATTCTTGCGTCATAATGATGATTTTACTCAAGATAAATCGGTTCGGGGCTCCACGATCGCAAAATTAGAATTGAAATGACACGATCCCGCGAATCGAAACGCTTTTAAATTTCGTGCTCAAAATCATCTGTGAATCGATTGTGACGTGACAAGTGTTTTTGTGGTTTGTAAAAAAACGAGTTTCTGTTCACATAATTTTGATGAATGTTTATTTTCTAGTTTTGCGCGCGGTCTCCGGGCAAGGATCTGACACAGTCGATGAAAGGAATCAACGGACATGTCGTAAGTTAAATAGAAATCAAACAATTACCAAAAGGGGAAATAAAATCCCAACACGACGATACGACATGTTCACTAATTTCTGTGACGATGTTTCCATCAACGACATTATAATTTCTTAGTCGAAATGGAATCTTAAGTAACAAAAGTTTGAAAGCCGGTTTAGTTTATATTTGAATTGATGATGACAACGACGATTGTCGAAACGTTTGCAATACAACATATTCACTATATATAAGATCTCTGGGAGTTTTGTTTTAAATCAAGTCACTATTAAGTCTGTGCCTTGTAATGCTGAGTTGTTGTATTTAAATCTTGACATTTCTGACACAAACCTGCCCTCTCGTACAAAAAGAAGTTAAATAAAGAATTTAACTCGATTGACTCGTTTTGATTTAAAGTTTTAAACGCTCGCAAAACGAGCGTGTTACTATTTTCAATTCGAAATATAATTGCAGCAATTTATCAATGCTCAAAGGTGGACTAAATGGTTCTGTGTCAACACTTGGGCTGTTTGAAAAAGTTTGAATTTTTTGTGAACGTGGCTTATACGATTGTTTGCTCAAACGGTGTAAAAATATATAAATCCGGTGTTACGATGTAGACTTTATTTAGCGCTGTTAAATGGTTTTGTTTGGTTTTTAGAAATAGCAGCTTTAGAAATGTGCTCGGAATGTTTGAAAATTGTGGATGTAAAATGTACTTTGTAAATTCGGTTACAACTTATAAATTTATTAATGCTGACAGAAATTTTTTTTTGGTTTCAGAGGTAGCACTCAACCGCCCTACCGGGTTGGCATCAGGATTCTTTGACAGTCTCGGCCAAACGAACGTCCTGCTGCTGTGGAAAGCTCCCCTTCTGGCTGAGTACTTTATAATCAGGATTTACACGTAAGAATAAATCTGCGCTGTTTTATTTCGACGGAATCTCTAGCCTTGTTGTCCGGTTTGACATTGCTGTGTTAGAATGCTGCTTTACTGCGGTCACGTTTAAACTGCTCCCATTAGTTTGTTTCCATTTGGTAGAAAAGCTGAAGATATTGACAAAAAAATTAACAACGTTAGCTTTAACCCTTAAATCTGATCTCGTGTAACACTTGGGGGCGTAGTTCTGCGACGCGTACCACCTAATTCTGAAGTAGCCCGTCTTATGATAATCTAATGAGCCACAAATTGGTGACAAAGGCACAGGTAAACGCAGGTAGAAAAAACAGTTTGTGAAACAGAAGGTTCTCGTACCACCTAGAATGCCTTTCCACACCGCAGGCTGGAGACGACCGGGCCAGGGGAAGGCTATCACGTGTAGAGTTTGCCTTATTGCGCGTTTACTGTGAATGAATGCGCGTATTTGATACTGGGATCTGCCCTGAAGCTTTTATGCAGGCCAACGATAACGGCGCCACCTTATATATGTTCTCACATATTACCTACTATGATTGCTTAATTGGGCTTTTGGTTTTTCCAGAATGGACGGGGTGCTGCGCAAAGAGATCCAGAACATCAAGCAACCCTTCTACAATGTGACCAATCTGAACCCAGGCACAACTTACAATGCGACAGTCGCGGCCGTGTATGTCCACGACACTGGGTTGGAAGTTACTTCCTGCGAAACCAAACCTTACAAATTCACCACTCGTAAGTGCATTGACCACGTGACTAAAACATCCAATAGGACAAGCGTATGTTGCCTAAATGTTTGGCGTTCTCAATTAGGGGGGTAATTCACGCAATCAACAGAAAGGCCAACAAACCAACCTCAAGGAATTTAGCAAAACTCCTTCCCGAAAGGCTACAAGGCTTTTATCAATTCCAAAGATGGTGCTGCTTTTGCAGAAAAAATCACAACGTAAATAGGTTTACACAAAAATCAGCTGGTTTCTTCCCTTCTGCTTAACTTGCGTAAACCACTATAAAATAAGTTTCAGGTAATGTTTCCGCTAACAATCCTGTTCAATGACGAAACAATCGATTACTGATGACGCGGATTGGGAGAAACATTCTCTCCTTAATTTTTTAGTTAACCTGTAGTTTTTTCTTAACACCTAAAGACATTAGTCATTCTGAGATCATAACAAATTAAATTGCGACCATCTTTAAAATTAGAATATTTGGCAACGATACTGTTGTAATCTGAGATTTTAATGATAATCGGGCATTAACTGGCGATAAGTTATGCGTGGGACTTTAGTTGTAATGCTGACTAGTCGGAATTGTCCCGTAAATAATGCACAATCATCTTATTATTCCCACCAACTTTATCCACAGCAGTCATTTTATTTAAATTTTACCAAATCTTGTCAACAACAGTATTTAAACTTTGTTGTTTATTTAAATTCCAGTTTCTTTTACTGTGTTGTTAAAACTACATGCTGTTTTAAAATTAAAACCAATAAACGTGCTTCTGCTATAATGGTCAAAGTGTCAAATACATGGGGATTTTTTAAAAATTTACCTAATTTGCATACAGAATGTAGTTTCAAATACGGTTTTGCCAAGCAGTGAGGTTTTGATCGGATGTAACTAATGAATAAAATTTTGCCTAATCGGTAAATCAATCGATTTAGGCTCGTATTTATGTCTCATAATCTTATTTTGTTATTTATTGGGATAAAAAAAATTCAAAAGCATAATTAATGTAGCTTATTAATATTACCAGTCACTGCATCAAAGACAATGATTGGTACAACTAACATTATTTCATCATCTTTTTGCCAAACTACATACTACTGTGTTTGTTTTCTACTTTGGGTAATTTTACTAAAAATCATTCTTTTTTCAGACCAAGCGTGTACAGGTGGTCAGATATTAACGCAATGTCTTGGCCATTGTATTGGATCATGTGACTTTCCTGACCCTGTATGTGGAAGGATTTGTTCTCCTGGCTGTAATTGTCCCTATCCTACTCACATTTGGCACAATGGCCAATGTATTCCACCACCGTTGTGCCCTGCAAAGAAAGGTATACTTTGTTGGTTTAATTTTTATTCTTGGTTCGCGGAACAATGTCTGAATGCATTGTGCTCATGATAAGCTATTTTTTCAAATCATTGAAGTTGGTGATGCTTTCCAAACCTTTTGAATTTCTTGAGGTTGGGACAATGCTGCTCAAGTTTCTTGCACAGGGAAAAACAAGAATGAATTAGAATCCACTATATATGAACTGCTTATCAATAATATGTACAATCGTGTACCGTTAATTTCAGTTTTCTATCACTACATTATTCTGTTGGTAGTACAGTAGCAGTTTGCTGCAACACAACCTCTTACAATAAAATCAGCGAAATGTCTTGTAGAAATAAATCATGTCTGTTTTTATTTCAGTTGGTGTAAAGAAACCACAGAATCTTCGAATTATTCCTCTGCCAGCTGGTTCACTGCTGCTAACTTGGGATTCTGTGGAAGATGCATCAGGTTACAAAATCCAGGTATAACAACTGAAACCCAATGATGAGTTTATTGAATCCTTTGAATGGTGGACACCTGCTTTGCTTTGTTTTTCATCTGACAGTGGCAGTTTGTAGCTCTCTTTTAGCCAAAAAAAATTTTGTAAAGTTTTCTCACGTGGTTGATGGATATCAAGGTTGTTCACTGCTACTTATGACCGCATTTGAACTATCTGTTAATACAGGCCAACAAATTGCAAACATTTTTAATGCAGTAAGTCATATAGTTGTGTTGTTGGACAAGTTAAGGCAAATACAACTCAAGAGAAAACCTTTTTAGTTGTATTTTAGTTTACTACGTACATGGTTTGAAGTTACAGTAAATGAAATGGAAAGAAGCTGAAATTGACCCGACCTTAATTATTTCTCAGGTAAAACCGACGGTTGATCGACGAATTACAGTCCATGATGTTACCACAAAAGACACATCGGTGATTATACATAATTTACAAGCTGGACAGGAATACGTTTTCATCGTGAGAGCAATCATGAGTCCGCCTGTGACACAGTCACGTGATATTAGCGGTCGAAACACCATTGTTACCGATGGAGTGGTCATCTCTTCTGTCACAGATACAGGCTTTCTTGTTACATGGAATGATATGTCTGAAGCCAGGGTTAGTACATGCTCATTTTTTGTTATGATTTTATAAATTATTCATCTTTTCTGTAAAAAGGACTTTTTTGTTAAAAATGGTATATTTTTAACACGATGTTGCTCATTTTAACATTTTGTTGTAGTAAACCACACATGGTACACATGTAACTGTTAAGTATAAGCCCCAACTTATTATACAGTATCAACTCGGTATTAACCCTTAATTTTCTGTATTTTAGAGATATGGAATTGTTGTGTATGCTGAAGACAAAACGACTGTCCTCTATTCCGACTCACATCTTGTGAGAGCCAAGCTTCAGTTGGTGGGACTGGCCCCCGGCACTTTGTACTATGTCGCTACAACTGCAGCAAAATACCAAAACGCACTTGGCCCATTTAGCCCCCTGAGAGGGGTCCAAACCAGTGGGAGCAAGGACCCCAACACTGAGTACACCGGGGCTTCTATCACTGGACTTTTGCCAAGTGTCGTCACCACTACAGAAGCCCCGACGACGACCCCTAAGCCGCTTACTCAGTAAGTGATATCTAAAGTGAAGTGTTATTTATATTCCATGTAAACTAAAATTGAAAGGTTCCGATGTAAACAATTCTTGCAGTGAACAAATGTGATAAATGAACTAAGTGAGTGACAGTTAAAGCAAAAAGGTGTTTGTATTTTTTTTAAAGTATTCGAAGAAAACTAAAATTGTTTCTGTGCCCGAAAACAATTGTTTTGTTCATTTCATTTTTCTCAAAAAACTTCAAGTTCTAGCTAATTTTTTTTCTTGTTTAAATTTTAGTTGTCAAGCAAAGCATGCGGAAGTGACTCAATACTACCAGGCCAATCCCGGCGCTACCAATGGTCCTGAGTATCCAAACTGTGATTCAAATGGTCTTTATTCGACGTCTAAATGTAAAACTGGCACAAACCAATGCTATTGCATTGACAAAAATGATGGCATGAAAAAACTCGGCAGCGATTTTGGTGGTGAAGCCTCACAAATCCCATTAAACTGTGACAATTGTAAGTCAAAGCTACAAATATTTTGTTTTCTCCATTTACAGTTTTAAATAGTTTCCACTTTCATTGAAATGATGAAGAAAAATGTGCCTTTTGAAACATACAAAATGGTTTACATAACTACTGGCTTGCATCTATTTATTTTGATTCATAGTTATTTAAATGAAAACATTGTTTTGAAAACCCCTTGAGGTTTTTTTAGTCTTCTACAGAGATTTTTCTTTTTTAACTTGACAAGCAAAAAAACGAAATGTGTCTTCTGTTGTAGATGGAAATTTTGAAAACCCAGCCACAAATGTGCAGGTAAATGCTCAAACCACTCAAGCTACAATTACTTGGGTCGGTGCAGAGGCAACTTTTGGTTACATCGTGGTTTTAACCAGTGATGTAACCGTTGTGCGAAGTGTGATTGGAGAAACAACACTTACATTCACTTCATTGACTCCAGACACCGGTTATATTGTCGAAGGTTAGTCATAATTATGCTTTATCTGTTCCCTTTCGAAAGGTAATGATTTTATTGCTAAATTTCGAGGACATTCATTTCCAAACTTCATTGCTGTACTTTACAAACAATAAACTTGTTTGAAACAAAAGTTTTTTAATAAATAAGGTTTTATCTCACAACTTAAAGGGGTTACATGTAGATTAAAATTTTCAGTAATTGCTGTGAATGGCAATGGATGGACAAGTACATCAGTTAGCACTTTGTTCACGACACCAAACATCAACATGCCGACTAGACTGAGGGAAAAAGAAAGAACTGAGAACAGGTTTGAAAAAAAAACGCACTACAACTGTCTAAGTGAATATTAAAGAAACTTCTCGCCATGTTAGTAGCTGATTTGTAAATAAGTTTTTGGTACAGAAAATCAAACTCACTTGATTCTGGTAACAAACATTAGCGTAGGCCAGCATAAGACCTTGAGCTCTTGAGTATTAAAAGTTAACTGTTTTTATGGCAATTTATGAGACAATATGGTGGAAGGAATTATGCTAAAATGCAAAAAAAATGTGAAATAATAATAAAGAAAATATAGGAAACATTTCATTGGGAATAACTAGATTTTACAGATTTCATCAGGAATCCATCTTAACCCTCATTTGTGTTTTTTTTTTTCAGTGTAACGGTGAAGTGGGATGCGAGTGCTGATGCTGTTTCCTACAATGTTGAGATCAGTGATAAACTATCTGGTGCAGTGGTGTCCAGTCAGAACATCGTCGAAAACACGATCCAGTTGAATGGCCTACAAGAGAGCACAGCCTATGTCATTCGTGTCAAGTAAGTTTTCTGCACAATCTGGTAAAACCTTTAACAAACATCCAAGTTGCCAATTAGGAACTAAAATTCCATTTTTCAAGTCATGTCTTATTATTTTTTGCACGAGTAATAATAAATGATTTAAAGCAAAGTTTTTCAACCTTTGTCACAAGCAAAGTGGTTTTTTTATGCACCAAGTTTAAATTTGGTCAGTCGGGTCAAGTTGAATCAAAAGTTTGGGTTTAACGACAATATCACACCTAAATTTCGATTGTTCAAAAACCATTTTTAGTATGTTCTCATAAATTTTCATTTTCCCTGACTAAAGTGNCCCTGTGTGTTGTATGTGGTGTTTTGATGGTTTACTTACTAAGACGACCTATATAGCATGTCGAAACGTCGGTACGCAAAAATACATTTGCTATAAGTTGAATAAAATCTTTTTACAAAAACCCAAAGTAAAATGTTTATTTTTTATTCAGGTAAGTCACGTGACATCGTGTCCACTTACGCGAAACAGCTGGCGGAAGCAACCAATGTGATCGCAGTGGGGGTGCAGGATCTCCATGATGAAAAGGAACTGGCCGCGATCGCGTCCAAGGACGAGTTCAAGGTCGTTGCCCCTAGTTACGAGGAATTAAGTTCGGTTGTCGGGAGAGTGATTTCTATCCTGTGCGATCTCGCAAACAAACCAGCTAAAAATTAAAAATGTATCTTACATACGGCGCCACCGAGCGGCGCAATTTCCTGTGTAACTTTCGCCGCATGATGATGCTCTTTCCCGCAAGTTTCGTCCACGAATTTCATATGACCGTTGTTGTTGTGTATATTGACCCCAACTTCTGTCCCAGTGTTTTACAAACAAAAACGTTTTTAATGTTTACTTGAAGTAGGAATCTTAATTTCGACGATGAGCAGCTATTGTTATGATCAAATATTTATTACCTGTATATAACATAAACCGGTTAATACCCTGCTTGATTGAACCGAAATGTTCCTGTTTTGCCGGATAAAATGTTATGTTACTATCGTTTGTAGTACACTCCTATGTATTCACGAATAAAATTGATTTCTCTTATTTGAAACAAATGTTTTCCATTGAAACAGTGTAGTTGGCACTCGACGTAGTTCATCATGGTTGAAAAAACTCACAATGGTCTCGGGTATAAATACTTGTTTTCAACACTGTGTTAAAATAGCTGCTGCAAGGATTTCTGTTCTCCTTTTTGCCACTCTAAAAATGGTTAGGGTGCAGAACCAGTTACCAATGTTGCTAATTAGGTGAAACTTGGCCACAAAAGCAGTATAAGGGTTCCTCAATCGTGGACCAATGCCTTTATTCCCCCTCTTAAATCTGGGGTTTCTGAAAGGCATTGGTGGGCTTCNGGTATAAATACTTGTTTTCAACACTGTGTTAACATAGCTGCCGCAAGCACTATGTGCTGCAAGGATTTCTGTTCTAATTTTTCCAACTCAAAAAATGGTTAGGGTGCAGAACCAGTTACCAATGTTGCTAATGCTTGGCCACAAAAGCAATACAAGGGTTCCTCAATCGTGGACCAATGCCTTCCCCCCTCTTAAGTCTGGGGTTTCTGAAAGGCATTGGGGGGCTTCGTTCTATTTAGGTGCTATTTATCTATAAAAGATATAACAAACGCCAATTAGGCAATAAAGTGCAATATCGGTAAAGCAAACGATCAAAGTAATCTTAACTGAAAAGTGTGTGCAGTATCTTCTCGAGTAAGTGTGAAGTTAAATCGCCGACGCACGTGAATTCTGTGAGCAGATTTACAAGGCAACTGCAAATTATGTTGGGAAATTTCGTTTGACCAATCATAAGTTTTTGAAGAAGCAAAAGAAGGAATGATGTATTCAAAAAAATATTATTTTAGGTGTGTGTTGTTAATTTGTGGGTTTTAGACACAGTTTAAACAAAAAACTTCTTATTTTTAATTTTGCAAACTTCTTTATCGGTCCTGTAAGTTGGTTGCGAGGTTAAGGCAATTTGCAAGCAAGCTGGTAAATACAAAAGTGATGAAATGGATTGCAACTTTTAATTTTTACAATTTTTTGGCTAAATTAACGTAATTGGCAATGTGGCATTGTGTTGACTCGTCAAGTAATCTAAAGTACCAGTGGCAGCAAATGAGTTTGCCTCAAATGTTTGTATGATGAGAGTCAAAAGAAATTCGCTTGGTTTCTTTCTTAGAGTTACACCCTAGACCCTACTTCAAAAGGTTTCAGGTTTATAGTTTTGACGTTTTTTTCCGCAGTCAAGTGCAATTTTTGTTTTTTCAAAGGTGACACGTTTGTCCTCATTTTGGTTGTTTTGTTTCCTTTCAATGTTTAGCGATGGACAATTCCATATTAGGTCGATTTTTTGGGGGTAAGGGGGCGGATATCCCAAATGTGACCCTGGATCCCTCGACTATACCTCCCCCACCTGAGCCCCCTAAAAAGGATAATGATAAGAAGAAAGGGGGACAGGGTGACAAGTGGTCCAATTTTGACCCCACTGGACTGGAACGAGCAGCTGCAGCAGCAAAAGAGCTTGATAGATCAAGTAATTACCTTACTATTGTTTAACCGTTTCTTTCTTGTCTTTTAATTCTTAATTTTCTTTCTTGTTGGTAGCCCATGAGATCACCAACCAGTTCATGCACCCATAGGCGCCTAACACGGGTATGCCAGGCATTCCCGGACGAAAATCTTGGGTATGCCGCATACCTGAGAATTTGACCAACGTTCATAAGGATTTATTTACTGTTAGGAAATTCTTTTTAGCTTCAAACTACACATAACAAACGCCATTGAGCTCAATCACTGGTATTGTCTCACAACCTGGTAATTGTTCGCATTAGAAACCACAAAACATGAGGGAAATAATGGTAGGAATAGTGGCGTCACAGTGAGCCTGTGATGCAACAGCCATTCTGGTGGGAAAGAAATTTTAAATTTTGCTGTTCGTAACAAACATGTACCACCATTCCACCAGTTTTTATACGTTCGCCAAAACAACTCGTTGCCTTTTCCAAGCATGTGCTTGCTGGGTTGTGCAAGAGAAAATACAAGTTGTCGAAAATTATGTACCGTCAGTAATCCCTTAATACCTGTACAGGTATAATGTTAAATCTAAACAAAACATCATTGAAAACTTGTCCACGCACTTGTCACATGCAGTTTTGGAATTTAAATATTTTTTTTGTGAGATATGGAAACAGAAGTTCAATGGAGCATAGCAGTGTTATTGTGCAACAGACCACAGGACAATTTGTTTGATATTTAATGCGGCCTTACCGCACAGAAACATGCGTTCATTTGCAACAGTAACAAAACTTTCTGGCGGTAGAATTGCGTTGCATGAAGTTATTAAACTGTAAGCCTTAAAACAGTCTCACCCTATTTAGTGCCGATAAAGATATTTGGTATTTCATAGCGTCTCTTTGTGACGTCATACAGTTTGGCATTCCCAAAAAAATTCAAAAAGTCAGCGCCTATGCATACACCCCCTTTTGTAATTTTCAGGAAGCAATAATTGATCTTTAGTTTAAATGACGAGCTGTTTCTTGGCTCTTTGGATATTATAGACAGGGCTAAAAAAAATGCAAATTTCCCAGGATGCAAACAAAAATTTCCCGCTAATTTTCCGCAAATCCAAGTTCCTATATGTAACAGGAATATTATACTATAGATGTTATAAAAACAAAAAANGTTTTAAAAACACGCAGCAGCAATTCCGCCACAAAGCATGTTGACGTAATGAGATGCTTGTGGAAATGCGAAAACTCATTAAATGCAGCTGTTCTGCAAGGTAAATGACGCGACTTCAGCTTGTTTTTACACGGACAAACGTGTCCAACAGCAAGAGTCTGCGTTATCCCAACACACGTGACAGCTACTATAACACTTCCTTGGTAGATTATTTACTACAAGCCCAACTAAACTGGTACACTGGCGATCAAACTACATTACTATGCAGTTGAGGTAAGCATGGGAACAAAACAAAGTTAGTGCTGTGGCACGGTTATTTACGCGCTAAGTTGCTTGGGCCTGAACACGTTGTAAAACGATGATTCTCTTCTAAGACTATCCAAAGTTACGAATGCATTGTGGTTCGCCATATGCATGAAAATTTGTGTTTGGACAAATGTAGCTACAAGGTCTTTAGGATCTACATTGCTGCTCCTGCATACTGCTTTGTTGTAGCTTAACAAATGTAAATAAATCACTTTGATAAAGCGTTGCGTCAAATATTGCAGTTGCTTCTGATCATTTCTGCTATCTTTGGTATATAGCTGATTCAGTATGTACAACGTCATGTACATAACCAACGTATTTTTGTTAACTGTACCGAATAAACGCGTTGTAGATATGTAACAAGTTTACATTGAGGAGTTGCAAGGTGATTCAAGCACAAAACGCACCTCAGTTTCTACATTGTTCATTTAAAATTTGCTGTTACGTAACAATGCCGATTTTTACTGTTGTGCTGCAACAATTGCTGTATTGTGTAACAAACCACGAGACACTTGTGTTTGTCGTGATAGTGATGGTAAATAGTACAAACAACCGGTTTATACTATTTTATTGCATTGTAATGTTATGTGCCTGGCTTTCCGACATTATTTAAACGAAAACCAGGGGTGACAATACATATGTTGTCACCCCTGGTTTTTTGTGGGGGGTGACATGTCACCCCGGTCACCCCTAAATCGATGCCTATGCCAGGCATTCCCGGACGAAAATCTTGGGTATGCCGCATACCTGAGAATTTGACCAACGTTCGTAAGGATTTATCTACTGTTAGGAAATTCTTTTGAACTTCAAACTACACGTAACAAATGCCATTGAGCTCAATCGCTGGTATTGTCTCACAACCCGGTAATTGTTCGCATTAGAAACCACAAAACACGAGGGAAATAATGGTAGGAATAGTGGCATCACAGTGTGCCTGTGATGTAACAGCCGTTCTGGTGGGAAATAAATTTTAAATTTACAGCGAAGTGTTGCTGTTCGTAACAAACATGTACCACCATTCCACCAGTTTTTATACGTTCGCTGAAACAACTCGTTGCCTTTTCCAAGCATGTGCTTGCTGGGTTGTGCAAGAGAAAATACAAGTTGTTGAAAATTATGTACCGTCAGTAATCCCTTAATACCTGTGCAGGTATAAATGTTAAATCTAAACAAAGCATCATTAAAAACTTCCACACACTTGTCACACACAGTTTTGGAATTTAAACTTTTATTTTTGGGAGTTATAGCAACAGAAGTTCAATGGAGCATAGCGGTGTTGTTGTGCAACGGACCACAGGACAATTTGTTTGATATTCAATGCGGCCTTACCGCACAGAAACATGCGTTCATTTGCAACAGTAACAAAACTTTCTGGCGGTAGAATTGCGTTGCATGAAGTTCTTAAACTGTAAGCCTTAAAACAGTCTCACCCTATTTAGTGCCAATAAAGATATTTGGTATTTCATAGCGTCTCTTTGTGACGTCATACAGTTTGGCATTCCCGAAAAAATTCAAAAAGTCAGCACCTATGCATACACTCCCCTTTTGTAGTTTCCAGGAAGCAATAATTGATCTTCAGTTTAAATGACAAGCTGTTTCTTGGGTCTTTAGATATTATAGATGTAATGAAGTATTTATACAACTAAACCTGTGGATTTAGCATTCTTGGACTCCCCAGGAACTGATCCTGCTCCCCTGGTTAAGAACCTTTTATTTAAAAACCCATGCATCGATATTTGGCAGAAATTTTATAACCAGTGAAAGAACTTTAGCTTGAACTGTTCTTAGAATTTCTTGACACCTTTCACTTTTGCTGTGTCTGCCTTGCCTGTCTGAACCAATATTCTTGGCAATCAAATGTCAGTGTTTAAAAACTTTTTTGCCAATAATAAAAATTTAAATTTTCAGGTAATGCCAAGGATGCACTAGAGTTAGCCCGAATGCAAGAAACCACAAAACAAATAGAATTTCAAGGAAAAGTTAAGGTAAAAGCTGTTAAAATGCACATCAGTTACATTAATTATGGGTCCCCTTCCCAAAGGGGACACATATTGTTTTCACTCTGTTTGTTTGTTTGTTTTTTCTTACTTTTTCTTTTTTTTCTTATTTGCAATATCTTGTGTTTTCATAAACAGAAAAACCATCATTTATGGACTGTTCATTAGTTGGATGTGTAGTGCAAATTGTTTCAGATGTGTTGTCAAAAATTTGTTCAACATTTTTGTATTTGTTAATTACCAATGGAAGGTATTTCTTAAAAGGTATTGGAAAAATTATCATGACAGTTGTTGAATTTTAAAGGAGTATGAAATAAACTTGGAGCAGATGAAAGTGGAACAAGTAAAACAGCAGGGAGAAGAAAGAAGAAAAACCCTTCAACAAGATGCAAAGATTAAAAAAGAAGTAAGTTACAGATAATACACAACTATCAACATAAAGTTTAGAAACGGCAAAACAAAATTGCCAAGTGGAACATGAGAAATTGGTGTGTAGATGTTTTTTCCTGTTACCAGTAAAACTTTTTTGTAGCAAGCTGAATACCAAGATATACTTGCTCGTCGTCGCTATGACGATCAGCTTAAACAACAGTCAGCGATGAATGAAGATAATTTGAAGCGTCAGGAAGATTCAGTTCAAAAACAGGAGGCAATGAGACGGGGTAAGTCTCGAATATTTAGTTCTCATATTGCAAAACCTTGTTTACTGTTTATGTGCAGACCATTTGTTTCTCCCAAAAAGCTTCATTCATAGCACCATTTTGATGTATTTAGTGAACACAGCTAAAATTGTATCACATGGTTTTAATGCAAAACTTGGCCCACTTGGAGAGTGTTGGATCAAAAACTTTACAAAACTTAAATTTTCATTCATTGCTTGATTAGGATGTAGCTGCCTTTAATGTTCATGTCTTTGATGGGAAGTTATTGTATCATTGATATTTTCACATAAATCACAAATAACTAGTTATGTTTTTGTAATGTTATCATGAAAACAAAATCAGTTTAACATGCATCAAGATAATGCAGACTTCTTTGGTCACAATTAACTTTTTTGTCCCTTATCAGTACACAAGAATTAGTAAGCTTTGATTTTTAGCAACTTTGGAGCATGAGATGAAATTGAGACGTGACAATGAGATGGCCAGGGCTGAAGCGGAAGCAATCGCGAGAGCAAAAGCAGAGCGACAAAATCGGGATTTACGTCGGGAAGAAATTAAACTTGAAGGAGCAGAACGAAGACAAACCGTCCTGGAATCTATCAAGTTGGTTCAATTACATGTTTAACTTTTTTCTTGCATAAGAAAATAAGACAGTTTGTTAGCACAATTGTTTTCTCTTTAAACACTATTTTGGGACTGTTATTTTCATACTTCCCAACCGATTAGTTTCTAATGTGCTGTTCCCTTGTATCTTATTGCCATTGTTCAATTTCTTACAGAACAGCAGGAAGTGTTTTAGGTGATGGGGCTCGAGCATTTTTAACAGATTGGGACAAAATTACTGCAGCAGTAAGTTTAATAATTTGAACATTTTAAATCCATTTCAGAAGTGTTTTTGTTTGCGGATATGTCTTTGGATTGTGAAGCCATTTTGCATTGATTAGTAAACAACACATTACCACCTGTATAGAATATTACTAAAGTGCTCAGAATTGTCAAACTTGAAAAATTGGTACATCTTTGTTACCATCAAAGTGTGTCAAATCTGTTCTGTTGGGAATGTACAAATGAAAAAAATTAACAAATTTTTAAATCGTGCAATTGCCAAGTAAAACTGTCCAGTATTTTTCACATAGATTAAAAAGGAATCTCAGAAATTTCTGCGTTCTCTGATCTAAAAATTGCAAAATGTTACATAGAACCTTCT
>QXVZ01011448.1:0-15499 GCA_008931825.1 Phallusia fumigata | reverse complement strand
CCGGCGGATCTGTTGGGAGACCGGTGTGGTCTCGTTCACGCAACGAATTCCCACGCCACTGACGTAGCTCGATTCGGGGGAACCCCACGAGCGACGACGTTTCCGAGCGGTCGATGCCTTGGGTGAGGACTTGTTCTGTTGGTAAGAAGTTTGTAATGTTTGTTGTAGGCCTACATGCATACATGTACAGTTTTTTCTTCACGAAGTAGGTTCATGATCACACAAATGTTTTTACACACACGAAAAACAATTCATTTGGTCACATGGAAAGTGTTTTGATGCAAGTTAAAGAAAATAATTTGCAAACATTTAACACGGTGGGATGCATAAAGCCAGTCCGTGAAACTGCTTAAAGGTTCCAAGGTAGCACATATCACTAATAAAGTTAAATGTATACAGGTCACTAATCCAAATGTTTTGAAATTTCACTGATTTCCGAGGCTAATAGTCTGGGCAAGTATATGAAAAAATGTATACAGGGTTATTGTTCAATAGAGCTCTTCGGGTGCCCAATTCTACGCACTGAATTTTTTCCCTTCAGGGGTGAATAATTGATGGAGTGTACCCACTGCCTGGGTATTAAATTGTGAACTATAGTTTGATTTGCGAATGAATGGTACCAGCAATACAAACTACAAGGGAAGCTTGTGTTTTACACAAACTACCCCATGAGTTTCTGAAAGTAAATTTTTCAGCCATTGAAAACACCCTGGCATGCTGTCTTAATTCAAACTTTTATAATATTTTGCACCTAATTACTTTTCAGCAAGTTAAAATTTTTTAATGTAAGCTTCTTCTAAGCAAAAATGGAAGTACGGTTCGATATGCAGCAAAAATCCTGAAAAGGTATGGTATGCCCTTCGCAACCTGCACGATACTGTTACCTTTCTTTTACAATGGATGAAAGTATGGTACACAAATTTACCTGAGACAGAAAGTCTTTGAAGGGTGATCCAAGATCATTGAGAATCTCACTAAAAGTCTCCTCTGACAAGCCAAGAGAAGGAGGTTTTGACGCCACAAGGTTTTTCGTATTTTGCTTGTGGAGCTTCTTGCAGAGGAGGAACTGGGCTCCAGAGGGAGAAAGGGATCTTCTCCGCTGCGGAGATGGAGATGGTGACTCACTCTCACTGCTTTCCTGAGGATAAAACAGGAACAAAAATAGTGTCCTTATTTTGATCGCACTAAAATTGAGTTTAGGCTGCCAGCAAGGACCCATGATAAAAGTTTATGACTATTTGGAACCTCTAATCATACGATTATCATTTAAGCAAATCTTATAAACACATTGTTCTCAAAACAACCTACCTTCACAAAGTGCAACGAGGAGTTAAGAGAGTCATTTAGAGTTTGTAAAGGCTCCTTACGAGACTTCTTTTGGCTTCCAGTCTTGCAAGAAACCTTTTATGAAAAGTCACAAATTATTCTCACACCTTTACAGATATATATAGATGTAAAAAAACTTTATACATTTGCTTGAGACAACATCGGACTGACGTCCTTTCCTTGGTGGACTTTCACAACAGTTGAGCAATCTGTCGAACCTAAGATGAAAGTTTGTGATTTTTTTGCCTAAGTAATAACAACCATGTGTGTATTGTTTAGACATATTTACCAGGTGTAGAAACATTGTTAATTGCCCCTGAAGGGGTGGAATGGCTGATATCCGAGTGAAAACCAGAGTCCGCAAAAAATGAGGTTGATGTTGAGGTGACATCGTGACTGAAACTAAAAAANAACATTGTTAATTGCCCCTGAAGGGGTGGAATGGCTGATATCCGAGTGAAAACCAGAGTCCGCAAAAAATGAGGTTGATGTTGAGGTGACATCGTGACTGAAACTAAAAAAAATAACAATTTGTCTGTAAAATTTATCCCAACTTACAAGGACGTAGAGGCAGGTGGGGCAGAAAATTCATTGTGTACTTTGACGCTTTTTTAGGCAATATTCACCTGACACTGTCAACATCTGTTTGTGGTGTGGAAGTCTCGGTCGCTTGGGTTTGTGGACTCATTATCATACCGTCACTTGCCTGCAAGATATACAATACACAGTCAGTGTGAATTGTTTAAAGTTTAACTAAAATTAAATATTTTCAAAAATTGGCCACAAACATGCAAAAACATCGAAATTAACATTGCTTTCACAATCTCCAAAGTGTAAAAAAACAGAATGTTAAAGAGACTGTCAAATCGAAAGACACCTGTACCAATGGGACTGGAAGCAAGACATATGGCCTTGAACTTTGAGGAAGTCTTGGTAAAATTGGCTTTTGTCCAGCAGGCACATGTTGTATAGGCCACATTTGTTGGGCAGGTTTTGGGCTGCAATCTTGGAATGCATGTTGAGCACCTCCTCTCTAAAATAAGAAGAACAAAAACTCATTTTGTTAAACCAACAACACACACATTGCAAACGAGCCAAAAAAGTAGCACAGGTAGTAGCAGTTTTTCGGATTAAGTTTGCAGTCAGAAATAAGTTTTCAGTTTAACTAACCAGGCTATCTAGAGTAAGGGGTCTCATGTTGAGGTCAGCTCGTAATGTCCAGTATGAAGCCTTTGAGCCAGTGGCTACTTCACGAACGAATATGTCGTGGAGGGAAAGGTTGTGACGAATAGAATTTTTCCATCCTTGTAACAAAAACAAATGTTAATAGAATCCAGTGCATTGCTACAATTTAATAACTACAGTTTTATCATTGTACAACTACCTGGCTTAGCATTTTTGAAGTAAGGAAACTTTTCCTCGATCCATTGGTAAATTTGTCGCAATGTCATTCGGCCGGTTCCGCTGCTGTTTATTGCAAACTGAATTAGGGCCATATAGGAGTAGGGTGGTCTGCCACGTCTGTCCCTCTACAAAACAAGGTGTAACAGTTATACACATACAAAATGTGTACATAGGAAAATTAAATGCGTACCTCATATTTTCTTTCCCTCTCCAGGGGTACAGGCATAAAGTTATTTACTCCCATCCTTCCAAGCCAAGTAATGTTGGTAAGACTGTCATCAATAGGGGAATGACCAAAATTTGTTGTTACATGCATTGGGTGGTTCGGGTTAAAATATTGAAAGGGTTGAGCTTGCTGAAAACAGTCACCTAAAATTATAAATTTGTACATTTATCCACCTTGAAACCTAGTATAGATCTTGTCGGATTATTTTTAAAGGTTGTACTTACCAGCTTGTGGTAAATAGGTGTTGGGATAAGGTACACCTCCGCTAAATTGTCCCTGAATACCACATGGCTGATTCATGTTCATAAACATGAACTGACCATTTTGGTTAATATTTGGATCACCAGGCCCATATGCCATACCAGGTTGGTTGATAATCTGCTGTGGAAATTGTCCTTGATTAGGTAATGTATTGTTTTGGAAGTCTGGTATATCTTGTTTAATGAATTGGGTTCCAATGCTTTGGGTCTGTAAGTTTCCAGAGTAAAACTGAGCATCCTGGCTTGGTGATGGAACACACACTTCTGTTGCCTGGTTTATAGCATGGGGAAACTGGTGGCCACCAGTTGACCAGGTTTGGTTTGGTTCGATTTTTACATCAGCATTAACAACAGGAGTTGTAGGAACTGGAACAGATGGTTGAATTGATTCAAATGTGGAAAAATCAGCAACTTTTTCAACTTTAACTTTTGCTGACTGAACTTTTGTTGAAACTTTCGGCCTAAGTTCAATTTCTGTGAGACTTTTAAGTCTTGGAATTTTCTTTGGTTTCTTGGTTATATTTGTTGACTGGGGCTGCAGGTTTCCGCAAGAGTTTCGCCGCAACAGAATTATCGGCCTATGTGATTTTACTTTTNGTGTGTATTGTTTAGACATATTTACCAGGTGTAGAAACATTGTTAATTGCCCCTGAAGGGGTGGAATGGCTGATATCCGAGTGAAAACCAGAGTCCGCAAAAAATGAGGTTGATGTTGAGGTGACATCGTGACTGAAACTAAAAAACATTAACATTTGTCTGTAAAATCCCAACTTACAATGACGCAGAGGCGGGTGGGGTAGGAAATTCATTGTACTTTTACACTTTTTTAGGCAATTTTCACCTGACACTGTCAACATCTGTTTGTGGTGTGGAACTCTCGGTCGCTTGGGTTTGTGGACTCATTATCATACCGTCACTTGCCTGCAAGATATACAATACACAGTCAGTGCAAATTGTTTAAAGTTTAACTAAAATTAAATATTTTCAAAAATTGGCCACAAACATGCATAAACATCGAAATCAACATTGCTTTCACAATCTCCAAACAGTAAAAAACAGAATGTTAAAGTGACTGTCAAATCGAAAGACACCTGTACCAATGGGACTGGAAGCAAGACGTATGGCCTTGAACTTTGAGGAAGTCTCGGTAAAATTGGCTTTTGTCCAGCAGGCACATTTTGTATAGGCCACATTTGTTGGGCAGGTTTTGGGTTGCAATCTTGGAATGCATGTTGAGCACCTCCTCTCTAAAATAAGAACAAAAACGCATTTTGTTAAACCAACAACACACACATTGCAAACAAGCCAAAAAATAGCACAGGTAGTAGTAGTTTTTCGGATTAAGTTTGCAGTCAGAAAAAAGTTTTCAGTTTAACTAACCAGGCTATCTAGAGTAAGGGGTCTCATGTTGAGGTCGGCTCGTAATGTCCAGTACGAAGCCTTTGAGCCAGTGGCTACTTCACGAACAAATATGTCGTGGAGGGAAAGGTTGTGACGAATAGAATTTTTCCATCCTTGTAACAAAAACAAATGTTAATAGAATCCAGTGCATTGCTACAATTTAATAACTACAGTTTTATCATTGTACAACTACCTGGCTTAGCATTTTTGAAGTAAGGAAACTTTTCCTCGATCCATTGGTAAATTTGTCGCAATGTCATTCGGCCGGTTCCGCTGCTGTTTATTGCAAACTGAATTAGGGCCATATAGGAGTAGGGTGGTCNAAGTAAAGTTACAAAAATAAACTGTTGCAGAAAACAATCGTTCCATCCATGTATCCGCAACAATGGCAGTGTGAAAGCCAGAAACAGTAGATATGTACATTAAAATGTAAGTGCTTAACTGTTTAATCAACCTAAAAATATTTTGGTCTCTATTATTCTTTTACTCAAAAATGACAGACAAACACTAAAAATGCTCACATAGCCTAAAAAACAATTTTCACCTGTAACTTACTAAAATAGGGCTATACACACATATGCAAAATCTGGTTTGATAAATAAGAATATTATCTTGACATCAAAATAACATTAAAAAAGGTTAGGTTTATTGATCAAAATAGCTTCCAATTTTCAAATAAACTTCTGAATTTGCTCTTTGGGTAGACATAGTACCAAATTCAACTAGAACGTTTCATAAAAGCCACACAAAACTATCTGCAAAACGATTGATTTGGACACAGAAACAAAAAACCTGTAAATCTAATGTGTAAATCTAACCTGCTGTTTGACATATCTAAACACATTTTCTTGACTTGCAAAACTTTACAGCTACTCAAGAAAAAATCGAGATCGTATTCCACTTCCCAAAACGTTTAACTAACGTCAATCGCCTATAATAACTCGAACTTACCCACCTTCCGACGAGAAAACAGGAACCCGTACTGTTGGTGTTCTCGCCAGTTCAAATACGGTGCCGACTTTTCAGTCGACCAATCAGAGGCGAGCTAGTGAAGAGCACTTTGCGCAGTCTCTAGTGCGGAACTAGCGCAGCAGTCTACTTTGCCCGAAATCAAAGCCACTTCGCCGGTATTTATGGTGGCAGCTGCTGTGCGAACACAAAGACAATGTCATGTAAAGTGAAAATACACATATTCACCCAGCGGACATGATAACTACGCCCGCGCCCTAGTTCGCTGCCACGACCGCCTAGGGGGCCATTGTGACTTCACAAGCAAGCTGCTTAACCGACACGACGCAGTCGCTCGTAAAAATGTGTACTGAGCTCGAATTGTCAACACATTAAGAGACAACAAGGTTACTTGTAATCCAATTTAAACGCACCGTAGGTGAGAAATATATTTTGTTTCATGTTCACGCATGGGTAGTTTTTGCAAATTGGTGTTTTGTCGCAGCTTTGCGCACTGTGCAACACGTTGACCTTGAAGTTCAGTTTTTGACCTTGACGTTCTCTTTGCGCTAGCCTGGTACTTCTTCTGATTTTTGTACAAATCGCATTTTCTTGCTATTAGGCTGACAATGCACTGGCTTATGTTTGGTACAGGTACAAGCTTTTCAAGTGACTCTAATGCTAACAAACATTTATATTATTTCGTACGCAGCACAAATAGTTACGCGGAAGGAATGTGTATTTCGAACACCACGAAGTAAATAAAGCGTCCTCTTACAGGGCAGAAAATACTAATTATTGCGAGAATTTGCAAGGGATAAATTAGCTACTTTACACTCGATAACAGTGCGGCGAAAACAAAAGGCAAAGCTGACACCGTAAAATCGGACAAACGAACATGTAACGTTTGAGCAGGACAAGCTTGCAATCCAAGCGCGGCACGTCTATAACGGGAAAGTACACCAAGCGATTTTCAGGCAGTCATAAAACACACCTCTGGGTCACTTCTGCTACTAAATGCCTAGTTGCATTACCAAAAAAATGAAACACGGACTTTTAATGCGTAATTCGAAAAGTAGACGGTATTTTTGTTCTTTACGATAATAATACACTTGTAAAGATGGGTTGGCGGCACAGAAAACACGAAGACCTGAATGTCGAATAATTTGTTCTTCAGTTTTTCACAAACATTGATGTGGGTATTCCACTGCCATATACGAATGTTTTTTTATCGTACCTAGCATACGAGGGTAACTTAGATGGTAAAAAACAAAGAATGGATGAAAAAGGGCCTTGCACAAACTGTTTCGCCATGTTGCGTATGTGATAGTCTGTAGTACGTTAATTTGTGCTCAAAGGAGCTTCGCAGCAAAGGAATTAAGCCAACAGGCAAACAGATATCGTTTGCAGTTTTGGCATTAGCAGGCAAGGGCTCTAAGCTTTTGCATAAAGACTATGAAGCTGTTGCTTGTAAACTTGAATTAAAAAAGCGTTGTGGCATTCACTACACCTGAAGGCATGGAGGGCAGGAAGACGGTTCTGTCCAGGCAGGCCTCAGGAATTTGCCAAACCGCTTTTGTGATGCAAATCAGGTACCGATACAGTAAGTTTTACATCAGTGCAACACTGCGTTTGTTAAATATTAAACAACTTCTGTGCCATTGAAAATGGAAGATTGACGGGTATGAAGCCACAAAAACAGGCACTTCCCTATCGAGGGTTTATGACCAAACCAACAGAATAAATGGGCCTGGACTTGTTGCTATATAATTTACAACGGGATGTGTTGTGCGACGACAGAGTACAAGCATAGCAGGGCTGATCGTTAAACGCTGGCCAAATGGGCGTTTAAACCCAGGGAGATGTTCATACCAACTGGGAAATTGCATTATTTTTAAAGCTTTGTTCGGGTTTTATGAGCACTTGTTGGACCGTTGGTACATGTTTGAAGTTTTGTACAGTGATATTTCACAAGTTTGAATACGTTCAAGGCTGCGCAACAAACATATACGTTTTCTACATGTTTTTGTTGAAACAATAAAACGAGGATTTGTTTGTTTTGGGATTGAGTAAAATGTTATGAGGATTTTTGTCCAAAACCTCATACTGTTGAGGATAAGCAGAAGAGTTTCTGAATTCGGATAAAGTAGCTATCCTTATCAATGCAAGTATTGGTTAATTTTAACAGAAACTTTTCTACCAAATCCGTGCAATTTTTCAGCGTTACATTTTTTTCAGTTGTGGGTATTTTGTAGGCAGAAGCCTTAAAACATTTTGTCAGAAAAAAGTGGCATCGTCTATCTATGGCTTGCTATGGAAGAGCAGAAAGGGTTACAAAGCAAAATATTCACCAGCTTTCGCATACTAATGGATAAAAACATGCCGTTCGACGATGAAAATAGCAGCAAACAAATGTTTGGCGTTCTGCAAACAGAAATAAAATACATTTTTATGGACCGCCGTTGAAAATTAGAGTTAAAGAGAAACTAAAATGAGGAATTTAGATATTAAAGTAAAAACGTCCACCCATTTTGTTTTTGTTTTCAAATATTCAGACTTGAATATTTATGTTTTTAAAGAAAGGTAATTTATACTTTGAAAATAAAATATCCAATTCGGTTTCCCTTTAATCGCAATGCGCGAAAATCTGAATTGTACACATCGAATAATGTAAGTTTGCGAGCGCAGCCGTGTGTCTGCACAGTCACCAAACTCCAATCCGCCAGTGGGCGCCGCTGGCCCGATAGCCGATGCGAATGGTTTCCCGCCTACGAGATGCGTCACAGTGTAAGAAGATGATTCCCTAAGGGGCGATAAAGAGCAGTATCACTGTAGGGCGCCTTGTAGGATGTCCACCCATTGTTTGGCAGCCTCTTCGGTCTCGGCAATGAAGTGGTATTGGCGTTTTGACACGCGAACCTGGAAGAAAAATTGAGTTGATGAAATCACAGTGGAAAGGCTGCTGTGAATCCCAGGCATAGATAACTAGTTCGAAACGTTGGAGAATAAATGAGCGTTCGGGTGCGCTGAGAAAAAATTAGGCAATTAAAACGGTATAAAACGACAAGGCAAATTTTGTTTTATCTCTCAAAACAATTTTGATAAACTGATGTCATTGCATCAGCCTCAATCTTCAATAAATCTTCAAAATCAATATTGTCCGCAAAATGAATACGATTTGATTTTTGTCGATTCACGGGGGCGTTTTCATATCAACCAACTAAGGGTGGTATGAAGATAGCTTGAGAAAGAGTGGGCTAGACCTTTAAAAACCAAAATATTTCAAACTTAGGGGTCGCATTATTTAATTGGGGGGTTAAAAAAAATTGGCTTGAAATACGAGGAGATGAAAGGTACAAAAGGCTTTACATGAAAATACAGCGTATTGGGTAATAGCGCATATGTTGTTTTGTGACATTACAAAACGTTGCCTCTGACGTGTAAATTTGCTGTGAATTTCCATGATACAAGAATGAGTTAATCGTTGTCAAGCGAAAAATTTTTTTTTCTCAAAGCTGTCTTAAACTGACGCCAACCCCAAACAACTGTTAAACGACATGTAGTGAAGATTACGTGCGGTTAAAAACATTACAACGAAATTTAACTTTAATCATAACTGCCAGAAAGCTTTAACGCACGTTTTGATCTGATGACGACAACAGCGATTGTCGAAACGTTTGCATTACAATGCAATCACTACATACAATCTTTATGATAGTTATATTTTAATAACGCTACCCTTCCTTGTCTTGTGATCCAACGAAAAAAATGATTTGTGGATCAAACAATAGTAGTTTCAGGAATCACGACTTGGTTACGGAAAGGGTAATACAGGTACCAACCTCTAGAAAGGCGTTTTCGTCGACCTCTTTGGGCGCTCCTGAGATTGGATCGCTCAACTTAACTGATTCCAGGTCTTTTAAATCGATGATGCTCTTGCAAACGTTATCGCCTTTCGTCTCGTACTGGCGAAGCTGGAAAACAAATACGAAAACTTGAAAAAAACCGGAAGTTGGTACATTAGTAAAAACTTGTAAAGGCTCCTCTGGCAAATGTAGTTTACGTAATGACATTTCGACGTCCTATTCAGGCCGTAAATGACACCCAAAGTGCGGTTTACAAGACACCAGAACGAAAAACGAAAAAAGTTAAATTAATAAAATCCTTCATAAATTTATACATTTACTGGCAGCAACAATTCATATATTCGTACATTCGTTTTTAGAAACAATCTGAAGTTTGTTTTCAACAGGTAATAGAATAAACTGCGATTTTTCGTAAATGACGATGCACCTAATGGCGATGGTGGACAAAATTAAGAAAGTTTGATATGCATCAGTCTTGCAGAGATAGAAACACACAAGGTACATGGAATCTCAGTTGTAAGAATACAAAGTTTGTTTGTAAAAGTTAAGTGAACAAATAATGTTTTTTTGTGCCTTACCTAACAAAACAACGAAAGTTAGTGTTACATTTTATTTGTTTTTGTTGCTTTAGTTCAATAGGTTTTTTAAATGTTGAAGGTTACCTAAAGTGCAAAACAACACGGTACGACAAACTCCCTTCAAAAATGTAAAAACGAATTAAAAAGATATAAATAACCCAATTTAAAAAACATACTCTGATAGAATAGGAAATCACGTGATATTGCATATATCTACTTAATACATCAACAGAGTAGTGCAGTGTAAAACCATAAATGAAGGAGCCACACTGCTGTCAAATAGTTAAGCTGTGTAGTGCTAGCTCTTCGCTTCAGTTATTTTAGTGATGGGACTTAAACGGTGACAGGCCACAACATAGCACGTGTACCTCGTGTTTGGTTGTATCGAGTACGAAGAAACGAAGCTTCCAGCCTTTTATCATTGCGCCGCGTTTCCACAGGTTGCCCTCGAACGTTCGTACCTGGAAGCAAACGGTATCCGTTAGTTGGCGCTCGCGAGCAAATCGAACGACCAATAACTCGGTTTCACTGAAACACAATGCTGCCTTTAAAAAGAATTGGTCTAAAAATTGTTCTGAAACGAGTAATGCTTTCAGTGCTGGTGATAGTATAATTATCTATTTTTCATGAGATAAAAGCACAATGGTACCAAGCTACTTTTTTAAATAGCGGCAAATAAACCAAAATGACGTGTAAAGTGGATAGTACTGCGTCACAAGAATGCATCAAAAAGGTTGGAAAACCACAAGATTATTATGTCATAATTAGGCTGCAGATGACCAAACAAGACAATAAAAATACCTCTTGTGTGTTGGCTTGAAACTGATCGTACAGTGAAGCAGTGTCGAATACATCCCTGCTGTTCTGTGGTGTGAGAGTGTGTGTGATGTCATCAAACGCGGTTTCCGACGACACACTTTCCTCTCGAATAGCAGCCCTCTGCAATGTTATATTGGACTAAAGTTAGAAACGAAATTATATTTTTAACAGTGTTTTTGAATAATAGAATTATATTTGTACAGCAATCTGCTATAAACGGTAAAAAGTATGACCTTAAAAACCGTACAATAAAATGTACGGCCAAATCAAAATACGGAAAGACAAATAAAGTATTTTAAAACAGTGTTTCTGAGTAATTTATACAGCAATCTGCTATAAATGTTTAAAATTTGTTTCCCTTAAAATCAAACGATAAAAAATATGTTGTCTAATACAAAATCTTGAAGTGCAAATAAATTTTCATATTAATTAGAAGACGGTTAGAAGGTTAGTACAAATTACAAAGCCTTGTTTTCGAACAAATTAAAGTTTACAACTTTTAACTAATCTCTGGTTATGTAATAAGTACCAGATGCTAAGAAATGTACATGAAAATTTCCAACCATTAAGCATTGGTAAACTTGTTTAGTTAAATTACCAAAAAAAACGCAATACATATAATTGCAACCATCCCTCAACATAGAAATAACATTCAAAACAAAAGTAAACATAAAAATCATAGGCTCAGCAAACCATGCCAACCAAAATGCGACACGGCGCAAAATACAATTTTCATGCGGCAATACTTCAGGCAAATCACTGGACAGAAAAAGCAATTTCAGTTTGATTCTAAAACTTAAAATTCCCAGGATCAAAAACGTCATTCCTCAGGCATATACGATTTCTATACCATGAGATATGGAGATGAGGGTATAGCGCCGACAGCGGTGGTTGTCTTGCTCCTTCCACGGGGAATCAGAAATTGTTGCTGTGACTGAACGGCGTCCAATCCCTGTTGATGACGTTTTGCACGGTTGAGTGGCGGCAAACTGCGCATGCGCGACGTAAACGGCGGCAACGATCGTTTGCGGTGAAAAATCAAAAAAGAAACGCAATTTTTCAGCGCCCTTTTTCTCGAGCATTTCGGTTTTTAACTTGAGTTTATGCAGATTTTAGCATTAAAGTGTACACACTGTAGTATATCAAGATGCAACAAAGCTTTCGTATTTCGTTTTGTTGGATAAAATAACTTTGAGGCTTTATGCTAATTCTACATCGACTTCTTGCGACTCACATGTACATCGGCTGTTAAAAAAACTGCTTTTCGACATCAAATTTGTTCAAATCCTTTAAGCTACACCTTTGCACAACACAAAAAATATATTTTGCTGTTTCTAAGAAGTACATCTGGCTGATCGTTTTTCTTGGTCTAAAGTTGATTGGATTTTTCCTTTGTCAGTTATAACATAAACTTCACATGACGGTACTGCCTGATCTGAACTAAAAAAACATGTAAATATTCGAGTCGCTTTCTGTCTGTGTTGTGAATAGAGAGATAAACTTTGTCCTAACCTGGTTTCGGAAAGATTTTTAAAACGGTTTCGACAAGCACTTTGGAAAAGAAAAAAATTGTGTGTTTTGATGAAGTTAGTGGAACAAAAATAAAAATATTTCGGTATTGTTACTTGATAAATCGACTTTCGGAATATTAAACGCAGCCGGCAAAACTGAATTCCTTAATACAACAAAAAAACAAACGGACCGCTTCAAATTAAACAAAACAAAAATTCAAATTTAAAAATCCAAATTTTGCCGGCTGCCTTTTTCACAAACGTTAAAAATGTATTAAATCGGATTGTTTATGATTTGGCAGATCAAGCTGTGACTGGGACAATCTGAGGTTGCAACTTACGAAGAGAAAGTTTCTTCGAGGTCGCTGGAAACGCTTTGAAAGGTAAAAAAGGTAAAAACGGTTTCACTTTGGGATTTTGTACATCTACACGCTTTTTCTCTTAATCGAATGAAGACAATAAGGAAATGAGTGCACCATTGGTAAAAAGACAGTAAAAAAGAACTTTTTGTCTCAAAGATTTTGAAAAGCCGTGTCCACATTATAGTTGAGTGTAGAGTTGCGGTAACACAAAAAGATTACGTAACTTACATATATTTTAAGGAAAAAAATCTTGTATCGAAGATTTTACTTTGAAAAAAAAACATGTTAACAATTTGGTGGATACATGTATAAGACTGAATACAACACAGAAACTCTACAACTAAAAGTGAGAAAAAAGGCAAAAGTGATTTCATGTATGATTACTGAAGGTCGGGGAAACTTTGGATTAGAATAATAACGCGCGGGTATTATCAATACAAAATACCACTTGAACGGCTAGACATGCCAAGTGCTGTCTCAAGAAGAACAACAAGCACCAATCGGAACACGCCACGTCACTGCAAACCAACCAATCCGCGCAGTGTCAATATGCTAACAGTAAACTGAAGCAAACTTGAAGGAACCACGTCAAAAAGCTCAAAGCACACTTGAGAGTGTGGAATGAAAAAACAATCCTTACCTTGACAATAATGTCCTCTGTTTGCAGGGTGTGGAGCGACCGGATATCTCGTTGTGCTCGTCTTGTTTTCTCAGTGATATCGCCCTGATTAATCAGCAAACACAGATTAACGTGGCGGGGGTGAGTAGGTGCGCAAAGTCACGTAAACTTGGCAAACACTGAATCGGGGCAAGAGACGGGTGGTCACGATATGAAAGTTTTTCTGTGCACTTTATGAAACGAAGGAGCCGTAAAAAAACCTTGCGGATTTTATGTTGAGCTTCAAAAGACTTGTTACGGCACGGAGTGCAAAGGTGCGATTTTCATACCAGTATTAAGTTTAATATTTCGGCAACACTGAGCAAACGTTATGTTCAATACAAGCCAGCAGTGTTGACCTTGTCAAGATCCAATATCCGTGATTCACAAATATTTAACAGTGACTCTTAATAAAAAATAGCACTTTTGATCTTTTTTACCGCAAGAGGCCGATTGAAACCAGTTTCATCCGGTATAACAGACTGTGTATGTCGATTTTCTTATTAGGCGCGGCACGTATGCTGTCAATATTTTTGAGCTTTTATAGGTTACGGTTCGAAAACACGAAAATAGCCGCATGTGACACAACAACACGTCAAAATCTGTTGAAGCGATAATTTCTTAACAGATGATAATAATTCAAGGTCACTACAAGGCAGGCGCAAAGCTGGAGGTGTTCAGAAATGGTTGGTTTAACTCTGTGTTGCTCAAACGTTTTTCGATGCAACGCCTTGGGAAAAGTTGGTTAAACTCTTTAAGAATGGTGATAATTATTAAAATTGTATTGATTGGTAGAAAAACAGTTTGGCTACAAAACGAAATTATTATGCGACGCTCTTTGAAAATTAAACGACGAAATTGTCTTCGAGGAGGCAAATAAATTGATTTAAAGGAGGGGCTGCATTTCCTGACAAAAGATAATATCAAAACATTTTCCAACTATTTTTAGATTTATACCGATACAATAGAAACTTCCAATACCTGACAACGCCACAGCACAATTAGACACGCTTGCAAAGCTTAAGCTCAGTTTTGACGTAAGCCACAACTTACCGAAAGTTGTTGGGACGAAGTGTTCAAAGTCTTCCACGTATTTTGCCAAGAATCGTCGGCGGTGCCAAGCTCCTTGTTCAAACGTTCGATTTGTTGCAGCAGAGTGCTGGAGGGGAGGACAAAGCCACATTAGGTTAATTCACAAAACATAAGGAATAGTCAATTATTTACGCTAGACACGACGACTTGAACAGGACGTGGAAAGGGCGCTAAAATACCTTTTGTCAGAAGAGCCCTACTAAGTTTATACAATGCCTGGCGGGAAGAGTTTATATCAACGCAAATTTATGGTTTGCAAAATCCCCTTTAAAGGAAGCAAATGATTTTCATAACGTATAAACTAAAACTGTTTGCAGCGCGGTATGCAATCTGGCCGCAAGAGGTCCCCAGCGCTCACCTAATGTAGTCCGGTTGGGCGTCTCTCGTGTTGTCATAACAACCATTGATGACGCGCCGAGCGGTCGCCCCTCCCCAAACTTCACTTGTCTGAAAACAAAAGCTTAATATGATTCTTTCGGACAAGCATAAAAAATAGCAATTTCGCTCTGGTCTTAACCCATCACGACACGGACAACGCAATACAAAGCCACTAACAGCTTGAAAACATAAAACTTGCGTAGTTTATTTTACAGCAAACAGGCTGTGTTTGAATGGACAAAAATTGCATGCTTGCTTTAATATCCAACTTTACAAGTGTGTACTTAATATGGAAGCATTGATTTTGTAATATTTTGCGGACCTAAAAAGTAGCTTAATTACGAACATAACTACCACAGAGCTTGTATATAGCAAATACACTGTATTTAAACGTTTCGGCAATTGCTGTTATAATCATCAGTGCATATGTATCTGACAGGAATGTTCTTTATTATGCGTACTTAACAATGCTCAGTTTGTTTTATAAAATGAAGCACATGATCTAACCTCAGTGGCTTCTTGTTCGTTGTGGCTCGTTCCACTGTTGAGCTCTCCCATCAAACCGTCGTAGGTCGGTCCTTCACTCAGCGACTCGCACAAGTAGTAAGGCCAGATCTTAAGCCGACTCGCTGCACTCACAGGTCTCAAAACCTGGAACAAGACAAAATAA
>QXVZ01011445.1:0-34278 GCA_008931825.1 Phallusia fumigata | reverse complement strand
AGCAGATTTGTAATCGTGAAACTTGGCCAACGCGTCCGAACGACAAACGTAAGAACTGAAACGTAAGGTAGCTGTTAATCCAGATCAGACCAGAGCGTTTTACGACCCTGACCACATACGACCTTTTGGTTAACTTTGACGACCCGTTTAAGGCATTTTTGAATTACTACATAAACGTGTTTTTAAGTGAAAAAAAAACTTTTTTTCAAGGCAACATTTTTTTTCATTGCTTAAACATAACATACACTCTTACCAGCTTGTTGCTATTTTCTGCTTTTTGTAAAGAACTACAATTAATACTATTCGGAATAAAATTAGATCTTTTGGCCCAGTGCACAATATTTTCTGTTTTTCATATGGCTCCATGGCATAAAATTACCGTATATACGTTGGATCGCCTTTGATTGCCATTGAAAACTGTTTTGCTGCTTCCCAGTAGTTTTCCGTCACCTGCAAAGAAATCAAGCTATTTCGGTGACAATACCTTTCCATATGATCGTTTGACTAATGAAAAATTGTCACCGTTACCAAAAAATACAACCCAGAGATTGGTAGGGTCAAATGATTGGGTAGTTACAATGAAAATGCCAGCATCAAATTGTCAAAAGCTGTTCTAACGGAAAAGACACGTGTTTTTAAATCAAAATAATTTGAACTAGACATCTGCAGTGAAATTTCGATTAAATCAACTGAACAGAGTCATTTTTCAAAACGCTTTAAAACTGCCCGAAGCGGAGCATTTACCTGCAAGTGGATAAGTCCTATGTTCACGTGAGCGCATGCAAGGGAATGATCTAGTCTCAACGTTTGTTCGAAATCTGCCATTGCTTCCTGATACTTATTCAACTCACTGTAAAGTATTCCTCGGTGAAGAAGCGCCTGCAACACAAATCGAATATTGTAAGACAAGGCTGTATTCTAAGCGAACTGCGCAACCACAACCATGTAAGGGTTAGCAATGGCAAAGATTGGTGCGATGTGTTGACCATCAGATTATGTTTGTTTTTGCAGAAAAACATAACCTTCTCAGTAGGGATGGGCCAAAACTACAAGTGTTCTGTTTGGTCGAGCACCGAGCATCTCACGTTAACGCTCGGTGCTCGGTCGAGCACGCTCGGTGTATTGTGACGTCACAAACATTCTCATTTACACTGTAGTTTTTTTTACTTTTTCAAGGTCCCTTATCTAGCCACCAGGGCCGTATGTAAGCTCTAGAGGTCTCTTCTACATAACATGTGAGGCAAGCCAACGCTAAGTGAAACACCCATTTTTTTTNATGCGGCTGCGTCGGAACGTGAAATTCGCTGGGTGTTTCACGAATTGGTGAATTTAGTAGTTATTAGGGAACGCGTCAATATGTTTTATATTGGACAGGCGGCTAAAGCCATTCGGTGCTTTTGAACCCTTTTGTCGCTTTATGCGCAGCGGATCAAAGAGATCCTAGCGATCCATGTGATCATGTATGTATGATGTACTGGTTATGCAAGCAACTTTAAATTTAAATCTTCGTCGTTTTTGTGGCATAACGATTTCGGCAACAAAAACAGAAAATTTGTGACGTACCTGTTTTCTCAAAAATGGATGCGCGTTGGAAGTAGGGTTCTTCGTTATTTGGATCTAGTTTAATAGTTTGACTGTAATTCACTACTGCCATGGTATAATCTCCCAGCGAGGCAAACACATCACCGCGGGATCTAAAAACGAATGTACGAGGAATCTAATATTTCCTTCCGCAATGAATGTACACATACAATGCTCTAATATTTCCTTCCGCAATGAATGTACAATTTTATCTGTATACGAGGTAATTCCTGGGTCGTTTTTGTAGCAGCAGAGCAAAACATGCTAAAAACGGCTTGAAAGGGCATTTGTAATTTACGTTGAAATAAAATGATAGCTTGGACGCTTACCGCAGTTGAACAAACTATTTGCAGACAAAGCAAGATGACAAAAATCGACTAATATAGATAGATCTTTCTCGCTACAAGCTAACGAAATAGTTTACAACAAACCTGACCGACTATTTTAACAACACCTGTATGCAGCTACATCCTTCTTGTTGACCTTCAAAAGGGCGTTGAGGTCATCCAGTGCGTCATGCTCCTTATTCTTAAGCTTGTGTATGAGATGACGTTGCCAGTACGCCTGCGTCAGACGAGGTTCGATGGCAATCGCTCCGTTAACATCGTCCAACGACTCTCTGCACATTTCGTAGTTTGTAACAGATACACGTAATGCAATCAACCAATCACATAATACTTGATGTTGCCGAGTTTTCGAAACAATGTGCCGCGCCTGGCAAGATGACAAGCCTTCCGCGAAGTTTCAGTCGGCAAAAGTTTGTTGATTTCTTCAGTCAAAGATTCTACCTCTTTTTGCATCTCGTCGGCCATTTCATCTTCGTTATCTGTTGGATGTCCACATGTTAAAGATATACATTAAGGGTTCTTAACCAGGCGTACCTGTGACCTTAAAAGTGGTACAAGATCTGTTTTGGGGGCACAAAAATGCTGGACCATAGGGTTATAGTAATACAGATAATTAATGTCATCTAAAACATTAAAACAATTGTTTTGGTATTTAAACATAATGACAATGTATTTTTCGGAAATTACAGATTGGGATACGGGAACCGTTTGGTGATTTCCACGTTATGTGTTTATTTTGTTCCCTTGATCTGTGTATGTCAAGATATTTGTGTTTTAATGCGTCATGTATATCTTTACGCGTATTCGGTGTTTTTAACACTTTTTTTCATACTTAATGCTGCCGCACAAATTTTTACTTTGGTCACTTTGGTGGAAACTTAACTGTAAATACATGTTAATAATCTCAAAGTGACAAAAACTATTAATTACCCGGATGCAAAACAATAGCAGGTGGAATAACATCAGGTACAACAAAGCTCGTCTTTTCAAACTTTTGCTGCGATCCTTCTTTCTTTTCCTTTGTAGTTTCAGCTCCATCCGCCAAATCTTCACCATCGTATGAACTTTCTTCGTCTGAAGATGGTGGAAAAATCTACAACACAATCGGTTTGTTTGTATACCTGGAGGTAAAAGGGCACGAAGTTACACGTTCGAAGTTCGTTTTATTGACATGGCTAACCTCATCGAACCATCCATCCCAAATATCTCGGACCCACTCACGAACGTCATCGATTTTGGTCGGGTAAGCCTGATGACGATTTACGAACCAGTTGAAATCCATTAGCCTTGGTTGACTAAAAAAAGAAACAGATTCTTTTTTAACTTATTTGCGTTAAGTTTAAATTCAGATCTGATCTATTGAGTTTTATAATTATGATATTCTTACCACCACACTCAAGGATGGTAAAGGCTGATTCACACCAGATGCGTTTACCGGTTTGCGGTACGGTTTTTTGATCTCGCGGCACTTACACCAGCCGGGACCAAAGTCTATCTATCAAACCCCCCCCCCCCCGGCCGTGTCTGATAGATAAACTTTGGTCCCTGCTGGTGTAAGTGCCCTGCTGCTTGCCGCGAGATCAAAAAACGTAACGCAAACCGGTAGACGCATCTGGTGTGAACCAGCCTTAATGCCGAACGTACTGAGCTGTGCATACCACGTATCTCATTGCGAAGAGCGTGCCGTACCACCGTACCGTACATTATGATGATTTTTGCTGCGAACCGTACCGTACCAACGTACCGCACTGCCATATTTAACCACAGTTTTCATTTCGCATTTAAACTAGAGGTACAGGCAAAATTAAGCCCAAAACTGAAGTCACACATGAAATAAAAAGAAAAATAAGCACCTTGTCGATCGGGTGATTCGCTTTGGTAAATGATGCAATTTGCTTCTTGCAATACTAGTTTTCGTTGACGAAAAAAATGAATGTATGGATGAGGAACGTTGTAATCGAGCCGGCTCGTAACTCAACAGCAATTTTCTTGCAGTTTGAACAAACTTCTTGCTGCGCTTGGGTTTCTGCGAGTGTCGACACAAAAACACACATATGACGAAATAATAACTAAATACTACACTAATATTAAAAGGTGACAAAAAATACTACTCTGGTCGATACCTGGCATTTTTACTTTCTTGAAATTTCACAACCAAAAAGTTTTGCATTAAACAACAAACATATCAACCCTTAATGCAACATAAAAACAGATGATATGCAATTTGCCTTACCAGTTTTTTCTTGCTGTACATCACATATGATCTTCCAGCCTCACGAGCCTGAGTGGCCAATGTTGAGGACTGACTATCTTTTACATAAATTTCTTCTGTTGAAGGTCGGATATTTGTGTGAGAGTCAGGTTTCTCCTTGTCTGGGTCAGTTTTCTGTCATTTTACAGACAGCACAAATATTCAATATTTCATCTAATTAATTGGATCTTTTTCAATAATAAATGGACTTGTTTTGCTGATTATTAGCCGATTTTTTAAAATCTAGCAAATGATATCATGCTTCTGCAATTGTTTACCTTTTCATTATCAATGGCATCTCCAAAATCTTCTTGTACAACTGCAGGTTCTTTCATTATTTGCTGTTGTAACAAATCTCTTTGCTGTTTGATTTCTGTCATCGCAGTAACATAGTCCGTTTTTACCTGAAGGTTTAAAACATCTTGTGTCCCAATGCACTGTGACACAAATTTGGCAAAAGAATGTTACCAGTGCTTCTACTGCATTGTATGGTGAAAAGTGAATGTTGGGTGTTGATTTCGATCTTGAACGCCTTGGTTCCTCTTGGGTAATTTCATTTAATTTCTAAACAAAAAAAAATGTATCACCAAGATGTATGCAAAATTATTCGAATATACCTCTGTGGATTTATGTCGCTTGTTTAAAGTTTTTTCATTAAACTCAGTTTTATTTTCATCTTCCACAACAATGTCTGATAAATCATCATCGCCTTGCCAGCTCTGAAAGAAATAGGAATATTGTTTTTATCAGATTGATTCACAAACTCTTGTAAACGATAGGCATGTCATTTAAAAAGCTATTTAAAGTTGTACAACACTGTGAGAATCCAAACACCCTGTGATACCTCTTCCTCCGGTTCATTTGGTGAAGACATCAATGTTCCATGATATCTTGGAAACACCAAAGCCTTCACTGCTGATGTGGAGAGCCCCATTTTAGGGGGAGCAACTGTCCACATTAATCTCCACATTCCCCAGTCTTTTGTATCAGTCCTTACCAAAAAGTTGTTAGATTGTCACACGATGCAACAGTTGGTTTTGATAAAAACTTTATTTTGGGGATGGTTTGCATTTAAAGGCACAATCGATACCAAAGCTCTCTGGCTAAAATTATTTTTTTTAAATGAAAGAAATATGTTTTTCTGTTTTAAATTTTTTAGCATTTCATATAATACCTACTTTAGTCCTTGAATAGTGTAATCTTTTTTGGAAAACTCTCCTTCAACTAATCTTCTCCAGCCATCAATATCTAATGGGTCAAGTGTGCTCGAGTCAATAATTCCCTTGGATTGGGAAACATTGGCAGGTAGTTGCTGATTGCTTGATGCAAAATTCCTAGCACCAGAATGTAAAATAATTTATGTGCTTCAGGACAAAACAAACCCTCTCAATCACTTAAAAAAGTTAATAATGGACTAAGTCAGCATCGATGGGACAGCATGCTTCCTTATACACAATAGATGAAAATCACCAGCAAATACCATAAACATTAACTAGAAGGGTGGCTTTTACCATGTTGCCATTCCATATACACTATTACCCAATTCAAAATGTATGTATATGTAGTACTTTATTTTACAGTAGGTCCCACAGTTACCTAAGCTGTTTATGACATGATTGTTTCTGCAGGCAGAAATGAATGGGTCCCCACACATGCAAAGTTGTAGAATAAATGTTGGGTATCATGAGCATATGTAAAGAACAGTAGCAAATATTTGTAATTAATTTCATGTAATCCACTTGGTTTAATGTAAGAATTGGTAATTATTATAATAAACTATGACCCAATTTACAAACTTTAAAGGGCTAGCAAGTCAACGTACATCAGGAAAATAGGGCTAAACGTAACAATAAATGCATCACACTGACATGGTATACAAACTGTCTAAACTACATCTTATTTGGACATTCCTCAACAATTTAACCCATATTAGTTCGTGGGGTAACTGCTAGGGCTGAACACAGTGAAACATGGTAATCAATACACCACTATGATATGTTTTACAAACTGTCTGAATTTTACCAATTTGGACAATATTTAGTAATTTGAGCCACTTTAGGGGGCTTGTGGGGTAACCAATGGGGTTTTGGGGTCAAATGAAACAGATGGCAAAACTCCATGACTATATCTACCAGCTGTAAATGTTTTATCCAAATCAACACCATTTCATGGCAAAACGGCATGGACAAGCTGAAGGGCAGAAAGAAGAAAAAAGAAAAAACAAACTGTATATGTCCCCATTAGAAAGGGGACCCATACCAAAGGCTACAGCAACAAAATTGTAGAAGAGTCTGAAATAAAAAAATTACCAAAATAAACAGTTAAACAAATAAATAATAAGCTCCTCCAAAAACAATTACTTGTTACAAACAAAAACGCATAGGGGTAACGTTAAAAAGGTAAAAATAATGCTCACTTTTTTTGCTGCTGTTGATGTTGGTTGTGTGTTTGCACCTCATTTTGTATGCCACTACTATCCACCAATGAATGTTGACCAGTGTGCAGGACTTTTGTAAGTGCAAGTTCACTTGGCTTTACTTCCAATTCACCAATGGAGGGTAGGAGACAAAGGCGATGTATCTTTCCTTTGCTTACAAACTGGGGCATTCTTGTTTTTTTCCCTTGCAAATCATCAATTTCTATGTAATTGTCAAGACAGTACATAATTGACCAAGCAGGATTTGATGTTTTAAAAGCAAACTACCGTTTTGTGCTGGTCTTGCTGTTTTTTCTAGCAAAGCAGGACAACTACCATAAACATTAAGGACATCATCATTTGTCACATCCAATGAGAGATTGACATCATGAATGGCTTGTTCATAATCAAAGGTCACATCTAGAAAAATTTCAATTGTCATTACCATAAAATAACACAGATGTTAACTAAATGTTGAGACATACCCTCATCTAGTATCATTGCAGCGGGAGACGAAGTTTCACTAAGAGAGCCAGTCCCTGGCATTGCATGAGAAGACTTTCTTAACAATATCGATGAGACATCAGGGATACCTGAAATATACAGCATAGGTCTTGTACCAAACATGCACTTACTATTACAAAAGAGTCAATTGCCCTTAAGTGAGTATATCTTGTAAATTTCATCAAGCATTATAAATGTGCTTATTTAATCATGTTTAAACCTGTTGGTCTGACCTGCTGGAGCAGATATTTGACTTGCTAATGTTGAAACTGTGTCACTAACATCTACTTCAATCACAATTTCTTCATCTGTTGGTGTAACCTCAGCTTTGTATTCAAATAGTTTACTTGAACCAGTAGTTCGGTCAGTAGCTGGAGGACTTTGTTCCATACTAGGGTCTGGTTTCTACCAAAAACATAAATTCAAATTAATAAAAAAACTTAAAAAAACAAAGTTTCAAGCACTAATCATTTACTTCATGCATCCATTCCTCAGCATGGTTCATGACTTGCTGTAAAAGTTGGTCAATTTTAAGGTCAGAAAGTGACTTTTGTGTTCCGCTAGTCTGCCGTGAGGACCTTAATGACTGTATCATATCATCAATTGATCTGCAATACAGTTGTTAGTGTTTAATTTTCAAACAAGCACTTACACAAGAGGTATAAAAACAATGCAAACCGTTTTTGTGTTGCTCCATCTTCTTCTGGTGAAGGAACCATCAAAACAGGAGAACTTTCACTAATAGTGACTTTTTGCCCTGCAATAGGTATTCAAACACATTTAAGAACAGGGGGTTATATAATTGTGTCCCTGCAATAGGTATTCAAATACATTTAAGAATAGGGGACTATGTAAAAAAAGTGCATTTACCAAAAAATTAAATCAACTGAAAAGCTGACTAAGTTAACACAACAAATTCCAAGAATTGTTTTTTGGCTCTATATTCTTAAACTGGATTACAAAACCCAATGACAACATTGGGCATTGACAGACTTTTGCCCTTTGAGGCTATTTACCAACAGTTTTTTTGGACTAAATGTGTGTAAATGAACACATTCATTCAAGTTATTACCTTTCTGTGATTTCTCTGATGATTTTAAAGAGCCTCTTCTAATACTGCTAGAACTGTTTGGTGGGGCTGTAATTGTTCGCTTCTTTCTTATTTTAACTTGAGACCTTGGCATTGCTGGAGGCCTTGCTCGAATCACAAATGTGGCCTGAGTTGTGGTTCCTTCTGTAGCCACAATTGCAGGCATCTTTGGTTTGCTTTTTGTTGTTGCAGTCTCGTCATTTTTAACCAGCTGAGAAAAACCTTCTTCCTTGAAGGCACCATCTTCCTTCTTTTTCACTTCTAAGTTCTGTTCAGACAAACCCTGGAATGATCCACCAACCATCATGACATTCAAGTCCTCCACTTCCAGGGAGCTCCGAGCTGGGTGGACTCCAACTGTTGATTTCCTAGGCTTTTGCATTTCTGTCTTGGATACCTCATCTTTGGAATATGGAAGAGTGTTACTTATTGAAAGGACATTTGGTGCAACCAGTCCTTTGTCTAAAGGGTTGTATTGCTTCCACTGTTGTACATTTGTTTTTGGCATTCTTTTTTGATGCTTCTCACCGGACCAGACACCGGTTTCCCTACCAGTTATTGTTAGCTGATTACACAGTTTTACTGTACAGTAAGTGGCATTGAAAACAGAATTGATAACGTTGAATGGTGTCACTTTCTGGTTTTAGGTACAGTTTTTTCTGAAAAACGAAGTTGCTTATTTTACACAAGTAGTTTATATCCAAGCGCATGCTAGCAAACGGCAATTCGTGGTCATAACGTGTTTTAGCTTATTTAACTAGAAATGTTTAAAAAATGTAACCAAAAGCGTCACTGATTGTTTGTTGCAGAATAACAAAACCAAATTATCGATTTACAAACTTTTCTGCACAAAAACCGGGATTTCCCAATTTCGAAACCGTTGTCATGGTTACACGTCATAAATAAAACTTTACAGCGAATATACATAGTGAATAGTAGTTGTTATGTTAATTTTATGTTTCAACATCAAAAGAAAAAGGTCCTGATGTACAGCACTGCAAGAAGTGATCAAAATTGTCAAATGTGAATCGTTTTTTTTGTTTTAATTTGTGCTATCATGTTCCTGTAAAAAACACTCATGTGTCTCAACTTTTAATATTGTTTGTCCCCAACTTCAGGAAACTCGTTTTTGACATTAGATTCCTTATTTCCGCAGCTCCGTTTTAACATCCTGCTTTACCAATAGCGTTGGCATAGTTACCAAGAAATCCAATTCAATTCATGTAAAATTCCAAAACAAAATGTATTGTCATTATTGCAGCACGGCGAAGTCCAACTAATTGCAAAGTAGGTAAAAAAATACGTGGTAATGTTAGCGCTCAACAAAAGCCTTTGTTTTAATTAGTCCTGGCGTTTTGCAATGTTAAAACTAACTAAAGCCCCAAAGCATAAAAAATACACGGTGTTCGAAGAGTAATAAAACGTTGCCGCGACCAATGTGTTTGCAATATTTCAACATCAAACTTGGTTTCTGAAAGTAAACGTTGTGAGTATTGTAAGTCCAGTTTGTTTGTTTGTTTCATTTTTATCCTCGGGGGGAGGAGCAACGCCTAAATGCGTGATGCTCATTATGAGTCCGCCGTCGAGCTACCCCCCCCCTTGCAGTTCCGTTGGATCATTTTTTATTTCATTTTTTCGATTTTTGAAAGTTGGTGACTTCCCCCCCGGTCAACCCATCGGGTTCCTCTGGGTTGGAGCAATGCAGCTTAAGTTTCTTGCTCAGGGAAACACAAGCGACCGTGGTAGCATAAAGTTAAGACCGTTCTGATAACGTGAATATAGCCGGGGAATTCGACCCCCATGCTGGTCTCCACAGGAAAGCACCAACTTAACAACAGCAAATGCGAAACTCCACAGCGGGCTGCTTTTTGCAAATTGTAATTAAGAAATGACCAGCGCAGCGAACCATCAATTGTCCGGGCGCAGATAACAAAACACGCCATCAGTTTTGTTTAATACCACTTCCTCGCATCACAGATAGGAAGCGGTTGATCAAACGATGCAAGGCTCGCACTGAGAACCGATAGACGTTTAAAATAAGGTTAAATACCATGCGTCGTTGTGCAAAGCTCTCTGAAAATGGGCGTGAGTCAGCTTTTTGTAACATAAAAACAGAACGCATCCGAGCTTCGTGTGAAGCACGTGGAGAAAAACAATCTCCCAACACGAGAGTTGTGTGAACAGAGCGATGATGGTGGTATGGAGCGTTACGTGCAAAGAGCCACTGCTGGTTATTTGGAAAGAATGCATTTGCTCCCGCACCGCCTGACCGATAAACTTCTTTTTTGTTTCTCTTGTGGGACAGATGCTGCTTAAAGAGCCAACATGTCCAGGTCAATCAAATAGTTGGATTGCCTCAGCTGGTAATGCTCTGATTGTGACAAAAGCTGTATTTTTATCTCTTCTGGGTTGACTATATCTGTTCGAAAACTTCAATGGCTAAATTGGATGTAATGCAAAGTACAGGAAATGCTGATAGTCCAAAAAGTTCATTTGAAGAATATTTATCCAAACAAGAATCAATCCGCCTTCGTGAGGCTCATTTGGGGTAAGCAGCAGAAATATTTGTTAAGGTGCTTATGTATCAAACACCATTTTTATGCAGGTCAGCCACTACATTATATTTTCGAGAAAATCCCTTAAAAATTGTTCGTGGCTTCAAGCAATATCTTTTTGATGAAGAAGGCAACCAGTATCTTGATTGCATCAACAATGTTGCTCATGGTGTGTATTGCCCAAAATGTTGTCTCATGGCATTATAAGGTAGACATGTTAACATTATGTAAATGCATTTTTGTTGAAATATCCCAAATAAGTAGTCTGGTGCCTTATTTACTAATCTAATTTCAATAACATTTGTCTAAATGAAATGTTTTTTATTTCAGTTGGCCATTGTCATCCAGTAGTAACAGAGGCAGCATGTCAACAAATTAGTCAGTTGTACACCAATTCTCGATACCTACATGACCACCTCTCAACATATGTCCATCGCCTTACACATTTGTTTCCAAATCCACTTGAAGTGTGCTTTTTAACAAATTCTGGGTGAGCTGAATTGTTTAAAAAATGCTAAAATAATAAGAACCCCCACTGCACCAATGAAATGATTCTTCTTCAAAAGTTTGACGAAAAACATAATTTGCTTCATCTTCTTATTTTTAGTTCTGAGGCAAATGATCTTGCTCTTCAATTGGCAAAAGCACATACTGGTGGTAAAGATGTAATTACCATTGATGGTGCTTATCATGGTCATCTGCAATCCTGCTTAGAGGTCAGTCCCTTTAAGTGGAGGGATGGTTTGAAAGATAAGCCAGAGCATATCCATGTGGTGAGTTTTGTTTTTGTTGTAAGAGACCAAAAGGTCTTGCTACCAATACAATAAACTGAAAACAATAGGCATAAATTAGTTCAAGTAGTTCATGACACTAAAACTTGACACCTTGAAGCTACTAAACAGTTCCTTTAACACTTATTCCGTGCCCGTTTGTTAATTTTGTAATCGGCCTTGGCTGTAACGTTCATTATTGACCATTGTTGGAGTGAATTCAAATTGTATCTTCAAATGCTGCTTCATGTAAACCGCAATTGCGCCCGCCGAAGTGTTGGGCATGTCTAGTGGAGTGCAGATTACCGCAATGCTTCGACAACGTCAAGCATTTCATAGGCCGTTGTACCCGCAAGGGCACTATATGTTAGTGTGTACGCAATGCGGATTTTGATTTGGTTACTGCTTTTTCTGTGCTGCTTAAGGAGATTTGTTTCATGAAATACAATTCTTTTTTGTTTAACCATATATTAGCAATATGCACATACTTAAATTTGACCTTGGTTTTGATATAGTTTGTCTGTGAATTAGTGTTCAGAATGTTGCTGAGCGCTCAAGAGTGGATTTACATGCAACGCACACACCCGTGTTTACATGCCCTAAGTGTACCAAATTTCTTGCCAACACAACGAAACAGTTCAATGCAGTTTTTTAAGTATTATCCAAACAGCAAAACTGCTACAGCCGCCAGCCGGGTAAACAAGCCGTTTGTGTTCAGCGCATGTTCAAATATTGATTTTGACGCAGGTTTCATCGCCGAACGTATACCGTGGTGCACACGCACAATCGAGCAATCCAGCACGCGACTACGCACTGGAGGTCAAAAGGGCTGTTGGCGGCATTAGCAATGAAAACAAAAAGGTAGGCTGCAAAATTTGAATGTACATCGATATACAGTACAGTTTACATTGTTATTACAAAGTCTGGTAAAACATTGCCATTTCCCTATCATTTCCCTGTCTTTAACTTTCAATGTAATACAACCCTGGGTTTATCACTGTAACTGTAGGTGTTGTCGAGGTGTTAGTATTTCTTGTTCTACCCAGTTATCAGCATTCATCATGGAATCTCTTCAAAGCTGTGGCGGCCAGGTGTTGCCACCGCCAGGGTACATGGCTCAAGCATTCAGGTTGTGCACCTTTTCAAGACTAGTGCCGAGCAGATCTCTCGTTTCGTTTGTATACTTTGCACGTTACTGTCGATTTTAATTGTTAATTTGTGACAACACGGTTTGGTTTGTGTTGCAATAAGCAAGGCATAGAAGAATTACATACAACCTTTTTGAAATAACTGCAGTGCCTTGCGTTTGTATCGAGACTGGAACGCATATATGCAAATGCGATTCTGTTTTGTTTACCTTACCCAGCGGTTAAACTTCCGGTTGGTTAAAGCAATACCGTTTTCGTTTATAGATACGTCAGAGATGGTGGTGGCGTTTGCATTGCAGATGAAGTTCAGGTGGGATTTGGTCGGATCGGAACGCATTACTGGGCCTTTGAACCACAGGTACTAGGGCTGAAGCTGTGATCAGTTTGTAAAACCTTGGCAAACTGGCCAATTCATAAATCTATTGCCTTTGTTGCAGCCTCAAGGACAGCCCGGTAAAATAGGCTCGAGATTTTAACATTGCAACCCATTTTTGCCGTTTCGCTTCCAACACAATATTAAAAACACAGTTTCAGTACCGAACTTCGACAAAAAAGATTTGTAATTCTGGCTTGTTAATAACTTTGCGTCACACATGACTAAAATGTGACCCTTGAAACATACTTGTTGTTTCAACAGGGAGTTGTGCCTGACATTGTCACAATAGGAAAACCGATGGGAAACGGGCATCCAGTGTCGGGTGTTGTGACAACTCGAGCGATCGCTGAGAGTTATTGGAAAATTGCCGACGGTTACTTTAACACGGTAAGGATAGCTGGCACAGCAGATGGCTGTTTTTACAGTAACTGTGAAAACTTTTCATCTGGAGTCGATTTTGTGAACACTGCCTGTAGTTACTCTAATACAACGAATCGACACATTCCACTCCAAATGATTTCACCGAGCTCGAAAAAAACAAAGCAAAGTTGTCGCACAGCAGCTTGTTGCAGAAAACAGAAAAACTTAGAGACACGCTACCGACAAAAGGGAGTCAAAAAAATAAAATGTTGTTGCACCGAGGCTGTGCATTGCCACTCCCCTCAAATAACCCCGTCCAGGTATCAGCATGAAGGAAACCAGCGTTGATTGTATTGTTTGCCGAGCAGATCGCCGAAGTATGGACTTAATGCATAGTTGACCCGAAGCCAAAAGGGGTGTGTGTTTTTATTGGTTTCGGCTAATAATTAATATTTTCATGTGGGCCCTATACGAACACGAGGTTTCGCAGAAATGGTAGTTTCTTTGTGTTTTATCGTATTAACTGCACATATAGTGTTGGTGTGTGTGATTTTGGATGGGAGTCAGCGTTTAAACGTAGGCGGATATTGTACAAGGATGTTATGATGCTGTTGCATATCACGTTGATAAACGAATTGCCGCAAACTTGTCGAATCACACGCGATTAATTGAATTTCAAATTAAATTGGGCGGAAGTGATAAAATTTTACGTCACTAATCCTTTCTATTGTAAAGACATCAAACTAATGTTGTTAGACAATGCACCATCGTACCGGGTATGTAGGGCAATAGTCGATTGGTTGCAGCGTTTATAACTGCTATAAGCGATTTTATCGTACACGGCACCGAAAAGAAGGACTTTCCAAACAGAACTGCTATATCCACGAGGTATTTGAATGTCGGCTGACATAAATAAAATGTCAACCTAAAATCTAACATGTCAAGGTATGTTTAGCGAACTCCAGCAAAAATGTGCCAGCCTATTTTAGATTCAAACTCGCAAACCACATAATGCATAATCAGTCATACCGTTAGATTGGGTCGATATTATGAAAAGTTCTTGAGCAAATTTCGGAGTTTGGTCACAGTAATAGCTCATGTAATGTGAGACCCAGAGCGCACATCGGGCGCCGTGAACAATCGAATAAGGTTATTTGCAATTTCGCATCTCGCGTCATTTCCGAATGTCTTCACTTCCTTAAACAGTCGATAAGCATTTGAGAGCTAGTCCTGCGGATTTTTTTATTACCTTCATATTGGTCAGTGACTATTTTATTAACCAAAGAAAATTAATAGCACAGCTATATGGTCCAATCCACAATATAAAGGGGTTATGCACAGTGGTTCCCAACCTGGGGGTCGCGACCCCAAAAGGGATCATAGTTAACTGCACAGGCAGTGTCATTGAAACGTCACAGTAATTATTGTCATCAACAATGAAACTCTAGCAGGTTGTGGTGGTGACTTGATGAAGTTGCAAAGCCAGCCGTCTCATGGAGCAAAAGTAAATGCGAATAAATGATATACTGTAAAAAGCATTTTGATTGATCTTGTTGTTTAGAACAAAATGGTTGGTTGGGTCGCAAGATATTTTAAATCATTATAGGGGTCACCAACTATAAAAGGTTGGGAACCACTGGTCTAGCAGGATCAAATTGGGGCTGTAGGGTTGAATCCAACAATCAATGCACCACAACAATATGTTCTACTGATGACCTAAGTTTCATCCGGTTTGACATTGTTTAATAATTTGAACCGTTTTATTGGGCTAGTGGGGAAACCCATTGGGTCCAAGGTTAAGTGAAGTGCAACTACAGCAATGAGGGACAAAGAGCACGTTCCAACCTTTCACGGCAATAACATGTCACAGAAATAAATTGTATATAGGTCATAAGGTTGCCGAGGCTTTGGGGGCTATAATGTCAAAAACGGCAATCAGTACGCCACAACGACACGCTCTGCAAACTGTTCCAAATCGTCCAATTTGGATATTGTTTGTTGTGGACCACAATGACCCCAATTGAGACCACTAAAATTTTGTTCCATTCGGAGATTGTCTAAAAATCTTGACCACCAGTGGGTGGCTACCAAGCCTGTGGCTACTAAAAATATAAACTTTGTTGTTAGATGTATTTTCGATTCCATCTAATTGAGGTGCATGTTAATCACAGTTTGGCGGAAATCCGGTTTCGTGTGCAATTGCACACGCCGTCCTTGACGTCATTGAGCAAGAACAACTTCTTAATCACGCGCTTGATGTCGGGAAGTACACGCTGGATGGATTTAAGCGTTTGATGGAAAAATACCCATTAATCGGAGATGTTCGGTAATCCTGCCTTCTAAATATTGGCGTTCGCTAGCATTTGTTACAATGCTTGTAGTATTTCCGTTGAAACCGTGTTAGGCTTAATTTCTCACAAAAAAGGCCGTTAACGCCATTGTCAATTTGTTTTATGTCCTAGACCAAGATTTTCGTTGAGTCGAAGTTAGTTGCAGCATATTGGGGTTTTTCTCAAACGGTCACAACGTCGATGTAGGGTTTTTATGGACTTAATCGGTTTTCCGAATTGTTTGTGTTCATAAACATCAAATTCTCACCTGAAATTAACACTTTTACTTGTCTTACTTTTTAACATTTTGTCATCTTTACAGCGGCCAAGGTCTGTTCTTGGGGATTGAGCTAGTTAAGGATCGTAGATCGAAGGAGCCAGCTGCTGAAGAGGCCAATGAAATCTACAAAAGGTGGCTAATTGATACCCAGCACACATATAATCTCATTATGACGGGTCCTGATTATGTTTGGCACAGCATCAGTTGGTTGTTGCAATGTTTGATTACAAATTGGCACTTTCGCGATGTTTCCTGGAGTAAATTGTGACGTGCAGGCCAATATTTACAATTTTTTTGTGCCCGTTACCGACGGACTAACATTTGTTTGCAATTGTTACCGGAAATCGGTCATATGCTCGCACGCAATTTATTGTTTGCGTGGTCACCACGGCCTATGCAGGACCAGCAAACAATACTATCGAATTTGTTCAAATTATGATGATGGTCCTAAAAGAGTTTTTAACTTCATCATCGCGCAAATAGGTTTTAAAAACTTTGCATCAAGCGTCCCCAATGTGGTTAGACTTGGCTTCGTAACTATATGCCAAACTGCTGTAGTGTAGAAAAAACGTGTCATTAAATGTAATATTTTTGTGTTTGCATCTTTTCTGTAATGTTTAATGCGTTTGCGAACTTTTACAGAATGAAAAACCGCTTCATAATAATCAGCGTTGAAGGACCACATAAAAACGTCATCAAGTTCAAACCTCCGATGTGTTTCAGTCGTTCAGACGCAGATCATCTTTTGCAGGCAAGCTCAGAGATGCAATTGGAAATCGTTTGTGGTTTAAGTCACTCAAAGTGTTGTGTTACAATGCAAAATATCCCCAAAATGAAAATATTTGTCAAATAAGTTACGGCCATAAACATGTTCCACTTGGCCCTGTCTTAGGCTTGTTGGTAGCAAATCACGTTTTTGTGAGTTCGTGCTTTTTGTTTCAGGGGTCGTCAACCCCTGGCGGACATGTCACTTAACGAGTTTATATTTCAAAACCTTTTTTTAGTCAATTTGAGCGACCTCTCTGTTTTTCTATCCTTTAGTGTGGTGCCATTGCAGGAACGAGCTATAGTGCGAACGTTTAAAACAGCCTTTTGCTGGTTAAAATGATTAGTCCAATAAACACAGAAACATTAGACAGTGACGTCATCAACATGGCACACGACGTCATGAACATTTTAACTTTAAAGTAACTGCATTGAAAAGGTTGCTGACCCGTGGCAATTTTTTAGCCAACCCACCTTTATTAGCCTCTCATCATTCGGACCCAAAAAGTTTACAGTTTTTTTCATAGGTGTTTGATGAAGTCCTGGCAAACCTGCCGGGTGGTGACCTACCAGTGAAAATTTCTGGAAAGATTTTGACAATATTTGACTGCAAAACAAATGAGGCGCCTTCAACAAACGGAACCAGTGCATCGATGAAAAGCAGCGTGTAGCTTTCTGAAGTAAAAATCACCCTGTTTGTACGAATGTGTGAACAAACTATAATCATATGCCACTTGGGATATTATAATTCGGGCTGCTCTGCTTGGCTTGGACCTTTTTGGTCCTCCGACACCGCGTTTTATCGTAATAATTCCTCGTTGAGGATAGAGAACATTTGTATAGTGCAATCACCTTAAATTATTCTGCTTCGCTTTTGGTGATACCTCATATGCTCGTTCAGCCACGAATGATTCTTTCTTGTAGAAAGGCTTACTTGTAATACATTTTTTTGCAATGCACAAATTTCATTACAAGTGTTGCTAGGACAAGAAGTCTCTGTTTACAAACAACGATACCAATTGTGGCCTGCGTAAACTGCTTTACCTGCAGGAGGAAGCTGGAAATACCAAGTTATTAAAAGCGTATTTTAGCTGAAGAGGAGTGGAAACGAAATTGTAGAGCGGCTTTTTTCAGAAAATTTGCGAGTGCACGGAGAAAATAGATAAACTCGAGGAGGTATTGGCATACTTTTTCTTTAACTATTCATGTGGGCACTATTTATGTTTCGTTTCTGACCATAAAAACGCAATCAAATAAATGGAACATTTCACTGACGGCACAGAAACAGGAAACGGTGCAAAAACCTCACGGTTGAAAATACGTCCAGATAAAAACAAATATAGGGAGCAATGACAATGGTTAAATAACGCAGCAGACGCACCTTTAAGTACGGTACGGTTACGCAGCAAACACCATCCAAAGGTACGGTAGGCTCTTCGCAACGCGGCATGCTCATCTTAATACGTACCGTTTCCTGTACTTTACAATGGATGGCAGTACGGTACGCAGCAAAAATTATCAAAAGGTACGGTACGCCCTTTGCAACGACATAACTCAATATGTACCGTACCGTACTGCCATCCGTGGCGACATGTACTTATTTTCCTTTTGTGCGTCATGGATTTCAACGTGATGTTACATCAAACATTAGAATCCAGAATCAGAGTGTGCGTTTTCAATTTTGAAACAACAAATGAAAGTATGTCTCGAATGCGCTGTTACGGAATTTAGAAAATATGAGAAAATCAACATTCAGTAAAACAGAAATCGGCACATGACTGGGCCTTTGTTAGTTGGTCACGGTCNCATTGTCAGCATGACGTAGGTAGAAATGATGTCATGTAGGTTTATCGAACTCTTGTTTTATGGTTGGAGTTCAAATAAACAGTCAAGCGTCTGAAGAGCGGAGCCAAGTGGACAAAGTTATAAAAATTAAATTCACTGGCGGTGCTAAGGAGGTAATGATAAATATAACAATCAAAATCATGAACGAATAAGTACCATCAGGGTTGCCAGGTGGCCTAAAAATCGGACAAAAAACGATAAATTGTCCGAATTTCACTTGGTGTGTCCGGCGCCTAAAAAATCGTTAGGACACTTGTTTTTTTGTCCTAATTTGTCCGATTTTCCGCATTGGCTAAATTATTTTTTTTCCTGCTGCCTTTATGATAGTTGTAGCATTTTCTTCGCAATATAAACATGTGGTTCGCAAAAAAATATTAGCTGTTGATTGCCATTGTAGATAAAGTGTTGGTATTGTCTTGTTAATAATCAACATTGTCTTTTCATTGCACATGTACAGAACAATGAGGTTTACTTAAGAACCAGTTGTATTTTGCGTTGGATAGCAGTAAACGCAAACTAGTCGCGTTGTTGGAAATGGTCAAATGAACTATTATTGATCTTTTGGGTAAACATTACAGTGCATTAAAAAGTAACTAAATTTAGTGGGTAACATATGAAGTTAGCTTTGGTCGTTATTTCGAAAGAAAGTTTTATGTAACTATTTAGTTTTTAACTTATCAATAAACAGTTTGTACAAAAGTTAGCAAATCTAGTTATAATCTAAACAATTGCATGCGTGCGAGGTTTTGGTGGTAAATACTAGTTAAAAGTCAGCNGATACAGGCCTACCACTGAAGTTAATTACGACAATAGAACATTTGCATGTCTGGTTACTATACAACTGTAACTGAAAATAGTAAAATATAATTTTCCTTTAGTTAGACAATTGTGTTATAGAACTTTACTGTGTCGCGTCTTTCTAGCTGCAATGACAAAAAGAAAGGCATCTCATGCTGGAAGCTGGTATTTAGGTTCAGGTAAAGTAGTGTTTATAAAATGTATTATAGGCGGTAGCAAAAAGATTTTCACAACACTGGAATAAAATATAACCTATCTTTTAAATGGATGTCTTTATAATTTCTATTTGTCGTCATTAGTTGTACCTGGCCTTTTTGCAATCCAGATATTGTTTAAGTCTGCGAAGTGTAACAAACTTTACACAGGACTTGTTACTTATTAAACGTTTTACTCAGCCGATTAGAAGAATATAATGTATTGGGCCTTTACTTCGAAAATTTGAATTCAAAATAAAAGCACACAGTAACCTCTCTGGATAACTTATCAAACACAACCAAGCATAAATCTGTTAAATAGGAAGCCAACTTAATAAACAGCTTGGTCAATGGCTCGAGGATGCCAGCACATCAAACCATGGCCCTGCCAAAGTCATCATATCACCACATGCTGGTTACACATACTGTGGGTCCTGTGCAGCACATTCATATAAACAGATCAATCCAGCTCAAGTGTAAGTATTAAGCATTGCTATATTAGATCATCAACCTAGACTTATATCAACCTAATTATTTGCCAACTTGGAGATTGTACATTTGACCAGCAAAATGCCATACAAACTATACATACTGTTGATGATGTAATTTTCATCTTTTAGGCAAAGAGTATTTATTCTTGGGCCTTCTCATCATGTTTACCTTCAAGATTGTGCACTATCTTCAGCTACAACTTATAAAACACCACTGTATGATCTTGCAATTGATCAAGGCAGTAGGTTTTCAACAATTTGTTTAGAATGGGTGGTTTGGCATTAAACTATTTTTTATCAGTATGTGAGGAGCTTTATTCTACCGGAAAGTTTCAAACCATGAGTATGCAAACTGATGAAGATGAACACAGTATTGAAATGCAATTGCCTTTTGTAGCCAAAGTAATGGAAAGGTAAGAAATATTATTATTAATTTGGCATCAAACTTGACTAACCCTTTGTATGGTTGTCTAACCTTTTAAGCAAGCGGGGCAGTTTCACCATTGTTCCAGTTTTGGTTGGAAGTTTAAAACAGGAAACAGAACAAGAATATGGAAGACTGTTCTGCAAGTATCTAAAGGATCCCAGCAATGTGTTTGTCATATCATCTGATTTTTGTCACTGGGGTAATTTGTTATTCTACTATACAGCGTTCTTACTTACAAAGTACTGATGACACATACATTTTAGGACGTCGTTTCAGGTATAATCATTATGAACCTGAGCATGGGGAAATACACAAGTCCATTGAGGCATTGGATAAACAGGTTTGGCAATTAAAAAACTGTGTATGATTGTGGGAACCTTATATGTTACCTTTTGCATTTCTTCAGGGAATGAAACTGATTGAAGCTTTGGACCCAGAAGGGTTCCACCTATATTTACAGAAATATAAAAACACTATTTGTGGTAGACATCCAATTGCAGTCATGCTTAATGTAAGTTGGATTTATAAGCAAGGCATTAAATACTAATTATTACCAGCTCTAAATATCGATTTGCTTTATTTGTGTCTAAATATTACTGGGTTTGCTAACAAATGGTAAAGCAGAATTAATTATTAATAGCCATTTACTTGTGCTTTAAATGTTTTATGTAAGTTTTATAAAATGTGGACATACAAAGCAAAACACCACCTAAACATAGGGTGAAGCATCATTTCCGCTAAAGCGTTATTACCTCAAACCTTGGTAAAAATAGTAACAGGACATTCATTACCTGTATTCCCTGCACTATTTTTCATGAAAACTTTTTTGTAAATATTTTTTTAGGCTGTTAGAGCTCTCTTAAGCAGCAATGGAATACAGCTTCAGTTTAAATTTTTGGATTACAAGCAATCCAGCAAATGTAAAGACGACACTGACAGTTCAGTTAGCTATGCAGCTGGTTCACTTGTTGTGTTATGATGATCAGTCTTCTCATAACCAAATCAAAGTAGGCCATGGACTTGTTTTTTTATATCCCTGTTTTCCTCTACTTAGGATACGTTCAAGGTACCGAGTACCAGGACTGACATAGCTGAAGCTATCAGTTCTTTGTTTCATGTATTTTGTGGTGATTGCTGTCGTGTTTGTCTGTGCTTTGTGAAAAAAAGACATACCTTAAAAGTCTGCTCAAATGAAAATATTGCTGTTAATGGGCAGGGAATACCCCGTAAAATGGGAAAGGCATTTATCTTTGTCAGTGAGGTATGGAGAGAAAGGAGGGTGGCACATAAAATGGACGCACGCTTAGATGCAGGTAGATTTTCTTTCTATGCTTGAGTACGTTATGGATAAAGATACGACTTGAGTCATGTACAACAATGACGATTGCTATTCCGCCGTCACTCGTCATCAAGAGATTTTGGAAAAAGGATCACTTATCGATGAATGTTTTTGCATGACTTTCGTCGAACAGCCAGATACGCTACGAGCAAGGATAACAAAGTCAAATGGCTAAAGATCATCAAAAGCATAAAATTACATGCAAAACATTTTACTGTTGAAAATTCGATATAGTCCCGCTTAAGATGGTTTCTTACTAACTTTTCAGTAAAAGTTTGTCTGTAGCGTGGATCGGGTTGTTTTTTGTTGCAGTAATTTTCACAAATTAATTTTGTTACTGTTTCTTGACCGGACTGTTGATGGCATTCTGGTAAAATTCAGTTTTCTAACATAGGCTATATAATTGAGCTAAAAAGGTCGTGACTGGAGTTTAATAGATGTAAATGGCGAAAATTCACTTGTGCTGTCTTTTGTGGTTCTTTTTACATTAATGTCTTGGATATAAAACGTACCATCGCCCTAAGGTCACTAAAATTTGACCAAATGACACAATAAGGTTAGGGGCCTAAAGTTTTACGTTTGCTAACAGCGGTCCCAGCAAACAATTGTTTTGCAGGAGAAAGTCCCTAGTCTTGTATCTTGTGAAGTGTTTTCAAAATTTAAATTTTTTTTCTTACCTATATCTTAATCCACCCTTGTGGTTTTCAAAGGGGGTTCGATCCCAATTTTTATAGAGCCGCTATCTTCAAAGTGGTCGATAAGCAAAAGAAATGTAAGAGGTTATAAAAGCCCTTATGAAGAACCTTTCATTTTGAAACAAGTTGCCAAAACATTAACCGATCGACTGATATCTGCGTATTTTTGCGGTCGGTTAGTTGATTGATTGCTTTTATGCGTCGTGGTCAACAAGGTATCAATACCGCGTAAAATAAAATTGTTGTAAGGGTCGTCGATCAGATATGAAATAGGCATGAAAAATACTGAAAACAACCGAAACACAGGGCGTGGCCGGCCCAAAACTTCATTGGGAAGTGGAGACAAAATTGCCAAAATGTAATGAGAAACATAATTGACAGGTTTTTTTTGTAATGACTATTTAATTTTAAATGATGTCATTTCGTATTGTCTCTAACGTAAGAGTAACTATTGTTTTCTACCGAAAGCCCAAATAAACCAGCCTGCTGGCCACACCGACATAGCAAATATGTTGTTGTTTGCTTTATTTTTATCTTAGGTGGGCCGAAGCGGAACAACGCTTTGGAGATACCTCCCCCATTGTAGTTCTGTTAAGTCATATTTCTATTAACTTTTTAATTATAAAAGTTTGTGACTTCGGATTTCGCTAGGTTGGAGCAATGCCACTTAAGTTTCTTGCTCAGGGAACCACAAACGATCGACAGGGACAGAATTATTTAAACTAATATCGTTCGGCGGGTAACCAAGGAAACCTGTTATTGTGCAATTTCGAAATTAAACATTAGATTTATGTGCCTTAAATTGGACTGCAAGTTAATTAATTGCTGCTTAAAATGCTCGATTTGCAAACTGACCATGTGGTGGCGCATATCATTTTGACTTTGCTGTGGGCTATTCGCAAAACATGGTACTTAGTTACAGTTGTTGTGTTTTGCCAATATCTGTGTTTAAATCTTAAAGTTTATGAACAGTGCATTTTGACAGAATCGTTCTTTTTTGCAGTGGTCATTTGTTTTATTTCGCCTAGTCACTGCATCTAATTAGCATGCATATATTTTTTAACGAGGAGTCTGAATTTATGTTGCTAAGTGATGCACTATTATTGTTGTTAACAATATTATATTATTCCATACGAGACATGAAATATTACTACAAGCTATACGACATGCAAAACTTTTTCAAAGCATTTTACCTTTAGTTTCCAGGCATTTACATTTTTAGTACCCATTTAAAAAAATTTGGATAAAACTCAAACTATAACAGCATCCTTTAAATCCTTCAAGTTTTGCATATTAAACAGACTTTACTTTGAAATTTGTTTCATGTTTTTCTTACTATTTATTAAATATTTCTTATGAGTTTTTTCCAAAGTTGAGATGAGTTTAATTTGCTTGGTGAAAATTGTGGTGATACAGTTGCACTAAAACAATCACCAAACTAGAAATAGCTGCCACACAAAGAAACATTAGGTTGTGCAAAAAAGTAAAAGGCATAGTTGGATCAAGGTTGGATCAAGGTTGAATGCACTGCAGCTACATCAATCAAATCAGCGTTTGTTTGTTTGTTTCATTTTTATCCTGAGTGGATGGAACAATGCCTGAATGCGCTGTGCTCACAATGAGTCCCCCGTCAAGCTACCTGTCTCATTGCAGTTCCGGTGGATAATTTTTTATTCGATTTTTTCGATTTTTTAAAGTTGGTGACTTCGGAGCAATGCCGCTCAAGTTTCTTGCCCAGGGAAACACAAGCGACTGAGATGGGATTAGAACCAACACCTTGGGTGCACAAGGCAGTCTCGCTAACCACTTGGCCCTCTGGGCCATCAGTTATGTGGTGTACTTTAAATAGGATGCCCCTCAGTTTCTCTGAAATATTTTTTACAAAATTGCTATTAGTTAAGTTAACAATGGCATCTTAAATAGTTCCAAAAATGATGCCTTTGGTATTGGCAATTTACGATTAAACCTAACCACTGTGATGGTTTCATAGAACAAGTTTCATATTCAATAGATCAGATTACTTTTGTGCAAAAGTAAATGAGTTGAGTCTACATGAAAGAGGTGAAAAGCGTTTCGGCGCCGGCCATGGATCATGAAACACCGTTCAACCGCAAATCTCTTCATAAGCAATCTGCCCAAAGACGATCACAAAGTTCGTCAAACTTTAACAAGGAGAAAAAAATTGAACTCAAGGCACTACCTCAACTGAAAGGTGTGTTGAAGTATGATCGGCAGTTTAAAAAAATGCTGCCAGTGTTGCAAAAAGGGAACCTGTAATATCAAAACAACAAAAGTCGACTAAAGTTGTCAGAATATGTGCCAATATATAGCTCTGTAAAATTCTTTTTTTCCATGATTCTCTCCAAAATGTCAAGCTATATAATTTCCTGTCTAGCATCATTGCTTCAAATCCAGTGGAACGTGATAGGTTGTACCAAGTTCTGCCTACTTGGAATACAAATGAAACATGAATACTAACCCAAAGTAAAATAAAATTTATGTTTGTACCGAAGGCCAACAAAACAGTGGCAAAATTATTTTTTTGCTTTTTTGTGCGGCAGCAGGGTGCTAGTATAGAAACAGTGGCTCGGTCCTGGATATTTCTTGACAGTTTTATACATTACATCCCTCCTACTAAAAATGCTTTCAAATGGTCACATTTTGTATACTTCTAGATGCCTCACCTGCTGAACAGTCTGAACTTTTCTCCAAAAAGCTGCAGCAAGGATGTGTTATTTTTAACTTTATGGACGTCATAGAAGATCTCCAGGTTGGGTTGTAGTTGTTTGTTTGTTATGTTACCTTATTAAATGGAAAGTAAAATTAAGACAACAACTCTTGTACTTGCAGGGAAAAGAGATTAAAAGAGCTTGTCTCAATGAACTTATTGACTATGTTTCAACTGCTCATGGTGTCTTGATAGAATCTGTTTATCCACAAGTTATTGAAATGGTATTATTTGCACACGTTTAATTCACACAAAATACTTGCACTGCTTTATTTATATGCTATCATTGGTTATGTGGTTATCCATCAGGTTATTAAATGTATTACTTATTTTCACAAATCACAAGTTTATTAAGCACTTCCCACTTTTTGGTCTAAATGCACAGCTCAAAAGTACAAGTTCTTGAGCTAATTCACTGAATGATAGCAGGGATAAATATCAAGTTATTGGTGGCTTTCCAGGGTTACTACTGGAAGCCCAAACACTACAAGTACATCTTGACATAAAGTGCCTAAAATTGTGATAATAGCTTGCAGGCAGTCACTTCAAAACTCGCTGGGTTTGTTGTCATAGATATCGAAAAATATTCTGCGGACTTTACCTCCACCCGAGCGAGCAGAGTATGACCCTGAGGAAGATGACCCAACATTGGAAGCATCATGGCCACACTTACAGGTGCATGGTGCTTTTTAAGTTCACATTTACTATTATCTTCTCAATAAATTGTTTTTTATAACCAGCTTATCTATGAGTTTTTTTTGCGGATCATGGAATCGACTGAGTTTCAACCATCAATTGCAAAGAAGTATATTGATCAAAAATTTGTTTTAAAAGTAAGTTTTGCTTTTTAAGTGACAAAACAAAAAATTAGCCTGATACTAATCTAATGAGACAAAATTGTTAACAAAATCTCTTGTGTAAGTACAAGCAAAATAATTCATATTTTCATGAAGAAAACAAAAACATTGCTGTGTTCCATCTAAAAGATTTTACATACAATAGGTTAAAGAGAACCACTGGTTTACAACAAGTCAATTGTAAACAACAGTCATAAATTTATCAAAACTATTGCTATTACCAGTATTTTATTTGCTTATTTCTGTATTAGCTGCTGGAGTTGTTTGCAAGTGAAGATCCAAGAGAAAGGGACTTCCTAAAAACTGTGCTGCATAGAATTTACGGAAAGTTTCTAGGCCTGCGAGCATTTATCCGACGAAATATTAACAATATCTTTTTGACGTAAGTTTGTATGTATAGTAGTGGTTAAAGGCTGAAAAAGATTTTTTTTCATTGGTAAAGGAATGAAATGCAAAATGTGTTTTTCCAGATTTATTTATGAGAGTGAACAATTCGCAGGGGTTCCAGAGCTCCTTGAAATTTTAGGAAGGTACTTTGACTGTTTGTTGACTTATTAAAATATCTTGTTAACTCTTGCTGTGTGGTTTTGCAGCATAATCAACGGATTTGCACTTCCCTTAAAAACAGAGCATCGCCAGTTTCTTATTAAAGTTCTTTTGCCGCTGCATAAAACTCGGGCACTCTCCATGTTTCATGCCCAGGTAATATAAGAATATTTAAACCAATGAATTATACATAAACCCAATCAATTAACTGTTTTTAGCTGGCATACTGCATTGTGCAATTCATAGAAAAGGACTCATCCCTCACCCAGCCAGTAAGTCGTTGTATTTCACGTCAGAAGGCCAAAACAGTTATCAGATTAGGTTACAAACTTTTTTCAATTTCCAAGTTTTGTGTCTATTGTATACTTTGCTTATCTGATGGCCTGTACAACCACAATTCAACTTTGCTTTGCTATATACTGGTGGTAGAGCACAGCACACAAGCCCTTAAACTTTTAATGAAAAACTAGTGCTTTAATCAAATCCACCAACACAGCAATAAAGGTTTCTGGCATTCCAGCTGACTTTTGGCATTTTTATTGTGTCAAAATTGACAAGCTATGTTCAGCGCAAAAGTATTCAAATTATATATTTATTAAATTTGTAAAAACCTTAAGTGAATCCAGGGTAAATATTTTTTTTGCCAAGGACTAAATCATGTAGTTATCATACCTAATGTTGCCGCTACAGGGCCCCCTTTTGTCTTGGTCCAAACATCGTGTACACTTTAAATGTATAAAAGACATGCCTTCTTTTGTTAGATTGGCAATGAATGAATGAAATGTCTTTGTTATGGGCGTACTACTACATTCAGGTTTTCATTACTGAAACCCTTCACTGTGCATGTGACTTAAATGCTCTTGAATATAATAGACTTTGCTTCCATCGCACCAAGGCACTATGCGGTTGCCCTATCTTTCTCTGCAATCTGAAGCACTTTAAAGTCCAACATAATTTAAGCCCATTTTGTGGTTTGGCATTGTTTGTTTAGCGCCTTTCCATAAACCATACACTACAAAAACACAAAACCACTCCAGTGCTCTCTTGCATAGAAATCACTACACCTATTTGCCAACAAATATATGTAGTTTCTAAAAATGTTGCACTTAGTTTAAACATTCCTGCATGCTTCCAGGTTATACAAGGTATATTGAAGTACTGGCCACAGACGTGCAGTTCCAAGGAAGTAATGTTTTTGGGTGAGCTTGAGGAAATACTCGACGTAATTGATCCAACGCAGTTTGCGAATGTTCAGCTTGATATTTTCCACCAACTGTCAAAGTGTGTTGCAAGTCCTCACTTTCAGGTAAAAGTGCTTAATTTCTGTGTTCTTTTTCTGCTTCTTATTTTATACAGTCAGGACAAAAACATGTCTTATTGCTCATTTATATGTAATGTATCATTTTTTATTATTTTTAGGCAAACCTGTTGACAACTAATATTTTATTTCTTGCTAACCGTGGAGTATTTTGATATGATAAAAGGTTGCTGAACGGGCTTTGTACTTCTGGAATAATGAATACATTCTCAACTTGATCGAAGAAAATTCCTCAACAATTCTTCCCCTCATGTTTCCAAGCCTTTACCAAATTTCTAAAGAGCACTGGAATCAGTAAGTCAGTGTCTAATGCACTTGTTGCTACATGTGGTTGTGGTTGTGTAACAAGCAACCTCATTAAGTTTATGCGGGGCCAGTCATTGGTTGGAAGCATTGCTTAGACGCCTATTTTAGCAATAAAAGTAGTTGTGTTTGCTGTGCTTGATATAATTTTATGAAGGCAGTTTTTATGTCATGTCACAAAGCTTATTGTCAAATATGTCGCGTGGTTCCACAGAAAGCACAAAAAAACGTAATATTATGCAAAACAGTGCGAGTTTTGTGCTGTAATTAATAAGGTCCATTATTACATTTTCCGCAGCAATCCATAAAGTTAAAACCTAAAAAAATGTTTACACAGTTCTGAGTATTGAAGTGTGTTGCGTGTCTATATACTCTAGCTACAAAAATGTGTGTAGGCGCCAACCTGTAATGCGTCAAATTCCTCTACATAGAACACACAGTAGAGCACTGTTTCAATTCACACAGCCTGTGTGCGCATCCTGTCAGTAGATAGATATGCCTTTAACGCGACGTTTCGATCGGCCTCTAGGGCAATAAAGAAGCAGCTAGGCTTGACGCTTGGCAAACAGTCGGCCCTCGTCAGTCTTCCAGTGGCTGCGCCAAGGCTTGATTTATCTCCTGCCCGAAAGATTGGTTTGTACAAATACAGCTTTTGTGCGATGTAACAACTCTTCTTTGCGCGCGCCCTGTGGTCGTTAAAACTCCAGAAGTGGGTATGGCTTGGGTTAAAGCAACCCGTTTACGCTTAACACTTTTGTTTGTTTGTGGATGTGTGCGAACTGCTGCGTTTTGTAAAGGGAAACGCGCTGTTGTTGCTGTTGGTATATGAGTCAATCATAAACCGGGAGAACCCTTCATTGCTAAATTTAGTGACATACACATTGTTAGAACAAACTTTAGATTTTAGTTGTGGAATCGTTGCTTGCAGTAGAGCCAATGTAGTTTACACTGTTTACCATTTGCCAGACTGTCCCCTTTAAGTGATGTAGACCGAGTCATTTATAGCCCATTCTTTGAAGTTAAACGGATCAACTTTATTTACCCTGGCCATAATCTAACTCAGATAGCATGTGACGTCATATTGATAGCTATCTAATCAAATGATTCGTGAGTTAAGCGTATGTGTTTGTTGCTGTTGCTGCCAAACCCGTTACGAAAACAAAACTAATTTGTTTACATTAAAAATGTGGCGAACAAAATTTAGCGTGAGTGTTTTGCTTCAACGAGACGGTGCGATTTAAAAAAAAATTTTTTTTTCAGAACTATCGTTGCATTGGTGTACAACGTGCTTAAGACTTTCATGGAGATGAATAGCGAGTTGTTTGACAGTCTGACTGCTTCCTACAAAGCGGAACGACAAAAGTGAGTGGCCATTGTTTTTCGATTGTTAACCTTCGCTTGAACTTTCAAACTTGGAAGTCATCAAGTTTTGCCGCGTAAAAGCTTTGCTAATTTCTCCTTACTGCCATGTAGTGTTTTTAGCTTTTATCCACCCCCGGTCTTTTGTAGCACTAGCACAACAAAACTGAAATGAGAAAATTGAAAAGGCGAAAATGAGAAATGTGCAAACAAACCCTATCAAGTGCGAGCACCTCACACGGGTGTGCCAGAAAACACGTGTTTAAACGTTAGAGCTCGAACTACCAAACACCAAACCTCAGGATCATTCCGCAATGTATCTAACCCAAATCAATCACAATGTAATTTACTGCACTGTCTCCAAGTCAAGTCTAATAATGTGTGGTTTGTGTAAAAACATGACCTCCAACGTTATTGCGGCCAAGGTGGTGTTTATTAACTGAAAACAAAGGTCTGAAAATTTTTAAATCCTGAGAATTTAGCATTCTTTCAAGCGCTGCCCTGTTTAAGATTCCCACTATCCAGCAACTAAATGTATGTGAGCACCCATGCGTTTATGCCTGTAGACACAGTTATGTTAAAACTAAAAAAAGAGTGCAAGGACTTAGTGTAATGTCGTTGTTGAATGTACGTACATTGTAGTGTTAGGAAATGGCGTATGTGGAAAATATCTTGTAAAAGTCACAGTGCATGTGGAGCAGCAAGTTGAGAGTGCCACCCTTCTCCTTTTATATTTCATGTAAAATTGCTTACCAGGATTATACTGTAGTGCAAACGTTACAGATCAGATGACATTTTCTGATACTGGTATTCCGATTGTGTGATTCTGGTATTCCGATATTTTAAAACACGTATTTAATAAAAAAAGTTGTAACCTAATTATAATTACATCATCAGCAATGTGTTTGCATTTCGACATGTAACAGATATACTGTTTGGCAGCCCGTGCTGGTGTTGTTTTAATTGCCCACGGTGGTAAAGCGAATTTGTAAATTGTTTGCTGTGTCGGCTAAGAAACGGGCAGATGTCCATCAAACCTTGGTTTTCCGAACCGGAAACGCCATGCGCTGGCTCGCCAAAATGAAAATTTTTAATCGATGTCGATGCAAAAGCGCACCACTTTTAACCGGCTTCTCCGGCTTTTCTCCCTTTTCGAAGAGAGCAAAAGAAAGAGAAAGAGCGGGATGACCTGTGGAGAAAACTGGACGATCTCTGCGTGAAAAAGAAAAAGCGAATGAACTCGACTTGAGGACGTCTCACGTGCGATCGCCGATTTCGATACAGCGACCAACAGCATCCGGGTCTCGTCAAGCTTTTCGTTGGTTTTATTTTCCACATTTATTGCGCACTGATAAAGATGTATGTAAAGCCTCAGCGCTATTTTCAATATCACCACATCATCCAATTGGGCTGAACAACTTTTTGTAGCCCTCTTGTTTTTGTTGCCTTGAAATGCGATTTGTTGGTGGGTGAGACACAGAATTTTTCGCGTATCAGCTGTTTTTTGCACCTCGCCATCAGTTCGGAGTTTTTTCCATCAAGATTCGTTCTATTTACTTGATGTTTGGTGGATTTACTTTCCGCTGCTCTTTCTCATATACACGTTTCCAGTTCAAGAACAGTAATAAGTTCGATTTTCAAGAAATGTAAAACCATGATACTTTTCAAATTGCTGCATTATACATATTTTGTTACTTGGTAAAAGCACCGAGGGAAACAAAGATTTCCGAAAAACTTTTAAATCGTTCATACACGCACTTGCATTGACTGATTTCATTTTTGAGATACTTTTTAACGTGTTTTTCGATCGCGTGCCTTGTAACATTTCATCACCACGAGTTTTTGTTTTAAACTGTTTTTCGTGTAAATTACAAGTATCGTATCCCTTACCACTTTTTGGTTTCTTAGTCTTACAATTTTTTCACTGTTCAATGTTTGAACTATGGTTATCTTAACTTAATGTCTATTTCTTGTCCGATACTTTAAAGCAAATCTAACCCACTTTAGATGATATTCAGCCAAGGTGAATTCATTTACGCCCAGAATAGTGTACGCGTAACTTGTCACCCGTTGTTAAAAATAATGTAAAAACAAACTCTTGTCTCTTTCCAAAATCATATTAATTTGTGATTGCAGAAGTGGTTTGCCTCACAGTAACGTTATCCATGCATCAAGGTGCTTGTTTATGCGTCTTTCGGCAGACGAACACACCCACCCGAGTACGCACATTTTCCTCATTTATCGATCGGTGTCGTTTTAAGTGTGCTGGTTTTGATGGTATTCGTTGCGCGTTGTAGATGTTCCTATTGTCAGTAGTGAATTTTAGGCCAATAGTTATTACGTCTTGTGCGTAGTTTTTAGTCACGTGATTTGTACACTGTGTATGACGTTGGAGCGCGGTTCCACTAAATTCTTGTTCTAAAGCCACGTTTAGTGGATATTTGGCTGCCGTTATCCGAATGGTCCTCATATTTTTTGTAATCGTCAACCGCCGTCAGTTCTTCTTGTTCTTAGCTATACGATATCTTTGTTGTCACCGGTTTAACGTTAAGTTGATTCTTCATGTACGCTTGTTTCATTACGAAATAAATAATTTGTAAAAAAAACACTGCATAGATCAAAATCGTTTGCTCTTAAATGCATTTTATCACTTTTCAAATTAGTTTAGATAATTTGATAAACCAATATCAAGTTAGTAAACTTGGCAGAACCGGACTTTGCTATTTCCAAAACAGATCTTTAAATCGTTAAACGGCTCGTCATTTCTCAAAGTGTAATACTCGTGGGTGCCACCGTATGTAGATTGGTGCGAGTGTGTGCTTTAAGATGCTGTCACCTAAATAACCTATCTGAAGTTGTGCACTGACAACTTTTTTTCCAATTCATCCATTGTCAGTATTCGCTCGGAAAAACATGACTTTTATTAATGGTTAGTTGCGCTCGTTATTCCAATTTACCGTGCAGTGACACTCGAAAAAGAAATATTACGGAACTATATCACTGTCAATAGTCTTCCGCTGTGAGTTCGAATTTGACGTTTCCCTCCAACTCTTCGCCAACAACAGTTTTTCTGTCGCTCTCCCTGCAGATGCTCAAATTACTGTGTCCGATTTTATTTACGTGAAGGTGGAAATATACAACATCCTGGCTTCAGTTACAGATATTTTAATCCAGGTAAACAAACAATACCAGACGATATTCTTCTATGTCTTATATTTACTTATAAATGTTCTGAGGTGGAAGAATGTTGGGCAACACGAGTCTCGACTCCGACAGACCTGCCGATGTACCCTGTTATTGCCTCGAGGTATGTATTGAACATTATTAATATCCGAGATGCAAATTACCATTTGATCATTTTTGTGTGATGTTTTCTGTTAAATCTAGTTTGCTAATCAGCGTTTACTCTTTGTATCGCGGTTTTATTCACACTTAGTCTCACCCCAACGGGCCTTGATTTAACGAAATGTTTTGTATCGAATTCCTAATTCCTAAAAATAGCCTTCTGAGGTCTTTACAAAAATAAACCGATAAGTTTTGGTATTTTTTTAACTCTTTGCCTCAATAAGAAAATAAATCCGCAATAAAACTAGAAGAGTGGCTTTCACCATATTGCCATTCCATATAGACTATTACCTATTTTAATGTCATTTCACATTGGGTCCCATAGTTAGGGGGGGGGGGGGGGGGGGGATTGTTTCTGCAGGCAAAAACGCATGGGTTAGATTAGATTCTCTTGCAACGCTATAGGGACCGCTCTAGGCCTGCAGTAGATGGGTTTTGCTTCTGGCTTGAAGTTGATTTCAAGTTCGTAAACAACCTAACTATCAGAAATCCGGGTCACGAAACTTTGGCTGTCATAGACCCTTCCAGGCAGCAAGAGATTCTTGCTGCGGTGTCGAGTTCCATGGCTATAGCTGCGTCTTCAGTCTCCATGGCAACTTGCTCGAGAAAATGTTAGCTCGTGACTTTTGAACAGGCTTTTTAATACGGCTTCATTATTGAGGGAGAAAATAAATCGGGTGAAAAGCGTTTCGTCTCGTCGAAAGGATCCTTGATGGATTGGAAGTCACAGGTGCTGGCGTTTCGACGGACTCGTGCTGCAAAGTTCCCGTATTGCTTCTCCTGGCTTGCGCTGCATGTCACTCCAATGTCGAAATCGCTCCCGAACAACGAAGCGTTTGGTTTGAACTAGTCTTTCAATAACGGAACGATTTTAAGTAATTAACTTTTTTGGCAGTGAACTATGACCTGTTAAATTAGCCAGCAACTTGCAGACGGTACTTGCCTCGTCAAGAAAACTTGTAGTCAAGAAAACAATGGGTTTCCTGTCGTCAGGCACGTCATGCGCCTTTAAAATTGTGCAAATTCTTGACCAATATTCTTCCCACGGTTCCATGGTGCAGTCGAACCCGGCAAAATTGGGCGTGGCAGCGCTGGTGCTGGGCGTGGCGATGTCTGTAACAGACGTTTTAGTCTTTCCAGTTACATGGAAACTTCGAAAACGAACATGCAGGAGAAATGAAGGTTCATCCCATAAACAATTTTTGTATCATCACAGAAACCGAATATATAATTCAACCGTACTTTGTAGGTAATGAACTT
>QXVZ01011437.1:0-13115 GCA_008931825.1 Phallusia fumigata | reverse complement strand
AGAACAGTGGACTGCACAGCTTTGAATGTAGCAGACTATTTCATCACCCAAACGCCCGTAACCGGAGAACCTCTGGTATAATATGTCTCTCATCCGCCCAAATGCTTCCCTTGAATTCCCAATCTATCGCACAGCCTACACACAATCTGTTCTACGGCCAACGTATATCAATTTTAAAAAGGCCACAGCTTAAATAGCTATGTGCACAGCACAGCAGCCGTTATAGACTGCGGTTAACCTCGAAGGCGTATGGAAGTCACGAATTCCCAATCTATCGCACAACCTACACACAATCTTATCTACGGCCAACGTATATCAATTTTAAAAAGGCCACAGCTTAAATAGCTATGTGAACAGCACAGCAGCCGGTATAGACTGCGGTTAACCTCTAAGGCGTATGGATGTCACGATCAGCGCGTGTTGACTTTCATTGGACATGACCGACACAGGCATTGTTTAAAACCGGGATATTTTTATACCACTGGTTTAAGAAGGGGCTTTAAAGAAAGTGTAGCTGTGCTAAGATTGTGTAACCACGCAGCGGTTTTGTAGCACGTCGATTTGAAGACGAAGTTGCTGCGTCACAGTTTCCCTACAAAGTAGTCGTACACATAGGGATGTCACCAGCTTCGCTGCATGTTCTGAGAGAATCACAAATTTGAATTACTAGGGCGCTGTTTTAAATTTACAACATGTTTTGTAAAAACCACCACAAAGGCATCAATAAAGTTTAGGCTTTATCCAAACACAACTGCGTTAGATGTTAAAAAATTGCTACTGTCGGCATCTGCCTAAAACGCTTGCAGCTAATTATATCTCCTGATACAACATCTTCGCAACTACTTGTCCCTGAGTTCCTGAGCTGCACATGTTCATTTAGGCGTGGTATGCTGGTGATGGCTTGTTCTGCATGCTGCTGGCTTTCTTCACATTTTTAGTCGACAGCTGACTACCAATATTGAACGTCCAAATAGGCACATGAGGTACCAGCATGCAAATCAGCTACAAATCTTGGGCCACGTCAACACCTTGGTTTAACAACCTTAAAAAGAGGCTCCTTTGCTTGGTACTTATTAACCTTTCTCCAAGTTAAGTATAATGGGCTTGGTTCAAACAAACCGGCACAAGCTCCAAACAGGCTTTGGATATGATTTAAGTCACTGGCTCAGACTTTCCACCACCACAACATAAATAAAAGACGGCTGGCAGGCTTTAATATCACGACAGAAACTAATATAGCAACTAAACGTACCGACGCTAACCGATACATTCCCCAGAGCCTGTTGCATCTGCCTTTTCGCCGCTGGCGTGTTCTCTACATGTGAGTTTAATATACCGCACACAGTATATTGCTCGATATGGCAGCGATGGTAATTGAAAGCTAAGCCCTCTGGCTGTGTTAGACCTCGAACGACTGACAGCCATCAGAGACAAAGTCAAATCAAACTATTGAACGTAAATTTGCCAACACCGCAACATCAAGCCTCGTGCGCCGCTTGCACTATATTTAGAAACCGGTACCTACTCATTTCCTTGTGTAACGTTTTTTCTCTCTTGGCAACGCTGGCCAACCGTCAAGCATTGTCCAGCACATAGGCTTACTAATTGACAAATCGGCAACCTGTGTTGCCTCCTGAAATTCCTCTTGTGCATTCGTAAACCGTAACGTGTCGCTTGCGATACTTGATGCGCATACTGCGGGTTTATCAATAAGCCCGGTAATGACCACCGCCTATAGGTTTTTGGAACATCTGCCGAAAACATTTTGCGACGATATAAATTTTTATACCAAAGAATTCATAACCTTATTAGACGTTTCATAAACGGTTGACGACACAAAAATTCTGAGAAAAAACATTTTTGGCATGCATTTGGTAATAGAGCTACGGTAATGAAATGATGGTTAGATTTGTGCTATAAACGCCTGTCTGAGTCTGCTTTATCCCAAATGCGCGCCTCGACCACAACATGCCGATTGAGTCACGTCTGTTTAGCTTTGAAATCCATTCGCTTCCCTTTGTTTATCTTGTTTGTCTTGTTAAAGCCGCTCCTTAAGATTTAAAAAAAAATACTAGCTAAAACACTAAACCCCCGTTAATCCGCTTCCCATGAAAAGCCTAGTTTAGATGAAACTGGAGGTGCGGATGATTTGGTATGTTTTTCTTAACAAAAGGCTTTGCCAATTCCGAATAAAACTACTTTTACATCTCTTCCCCCGTTTTTTCTGCTTACCTCGATGCCATTAGTACACTAAATCGCATTGCAGTTATACGCTTGTTCACAACTACCGCTTGTAGATACTTGCTTCACTGCACACTGCTCCACAGACTGACAAACCGTTATTCTCTAACGCGTTCAATTAAAGGTGATTTTTCCGATCAACTACTATCTAGATAATGTTGGGCTAGAAACAAATGTCTTCGGATAAACCGTATCTTCGCCTATAACCCGAGATATAGATTAGGCTACGTTTACTGTATTCCATAGGGACTTCTACATCATCATTGTTTAACCACAAAAATGGGGAAACATGTTGAGTTGATACCAGAACAGAAAGAGAAATATTTCAATTAGTCGATAGGGACATACACACTGTCGTTAAAAATCCCGAAAGGTATCAGATAACTCCACCTGTATAAAATCATAAAGATAGCCGCTTTAATGACAAACTGTCGCTTAGTTGTTCGTGTTTGCTTCTTCGTGTAGGATTCTAGCAATGTTCATATTTCGAGGCTCCACAGGCCGCACTATTTTCTATTTTGGGGCGTTTACCTCAGATTTCCATTGCTGATTTACTGACGTACAATCACAACGATGTCGGACCACGTCAACCGAAACCGAAAAAAGGTTTAACGTTTGACTGCAATTATTTTTTGTTAAACGTAATAAAAGAAAGGACCTGTATCTCGCCTTCTCCCAGGTCTATTTACCTAATAAACATTCTTTCGTTTTGGTAATTATTTTGCGAATAAAACTAGTTACCTAACTGTATTGGTTGTAAATCGTTTGTTTTAATAAGATCTGGCATCAAGGCGGTAAAAATTTTGAAATAAGGTGACTGGAAACAACAAAGCCTCTCTACTTCCGCATCTAGTTAAAGGTTATTTGTGTTTAAACTCACGTGGTGGCGCTAGTACGTCATGGTAATGATAGTCCTACGGCCAAGTATGCGCTTAAANTGTTTATACTCAGCTTATAACACCGATTAGTAAATTGATCAGCCCCGGAAAGACTACAGCAGTGAGTAAAAATTTTGAGAGAAGTTGGTACTTTTTATGCCATTGTCGAAAGTTCCACATAAGTCTTAGAACCCACTTTATTATTTTATTGCAAGGCTTTGTTTTTAGATATCTTTGTGTGATTTATTAAAAAAGCGACGGAAATTACTATCTAAAGATCTTGGCCTTTAGGCCTATACTTGTCAAGGGTAAAAATTATTTGCGCTTGCCCTCAAGCCAAACAAGGACAACAGGCGATTTGTAAATACCGTTGTCTTCGAGACCCTTGTCAATTGTTGGTTGTCAAAATATTTGACTGGCTTCGGATGTGGGGTCCAATTCATGTGAATTCCAAGTGGTTTAGTTGTAATGAAAACGCGCCCTTCAGAAAACCGCAAAAATCGATTGGATGTCAAGGTAACGCGAAACGTGTTTTAAGCCATTACCGTTTGTCAATGCCCAATGCTTCGATTTAGGTGAAAGTAAGATTGTGTAGCATATTACGCAAAGTTTTTGTAAAGCAGGAATTTGGTGAAAGCTCCTACAAAACCCATTGCACTGTACGTATACCCCATTAAAATAAACATGGTGTTTACTTATTAAATCGTGCACATTAACTTGTGTATTGTAAAACGACCCTTGCCCACCCTAAGTGTTGTTACTCCGCTTGTTTATAGTGCGAGCAGTTGATGTAGTTAGTCATTGACTAGAAATAATTAGTTTGGGCCACGCCAACCGGAGACACAAGTGTCATTGTGCATGGCAGCAGGAAGAGACAGTGCCGCAGTTCTATCGTCATCATAAATGAGCGTTCTTTCTACTGCTGGTTGATCTATGTAGTGTGATTAGTGCGTTTATGGTGACATGGAGATAATAGGCTGAAAATTGTACCTTTGTTGTTGTTTGTACACTTGTCTGGCGGGCGTCTTTGACCGAACAGGGCACAGATTAAAAAAGGTTGCTGTGGAGAGTGGTCCGTGATTTTGCCGCTTGAAGGACTTTTTTCGTTTTGAATTACCTCCAAACTACAGCAACATTGATTTTTATTGCTGCACTTATAATAAGAAGCCATTTCGGTGTAACAACTGATCATAAACATTAGCACTTTACCGACACCTTTAATTTAGCTCTACTTCAATTATCATACACGTGACGCACAGTTATAATGCTAAATTAATGACACGGTTTTTAAGCGCTTAATGCCCACAGTGCGTATAGCTCTTTATGGACGTTCAATAAACACATTTTATATCGAGTTTTTGGGCAAATGAAAAGCTTTACTCTTACATTTGATACTTTACATGTGCAAAATAATGCTGAAAACCTTTTCCTTACGAACATTGAGCGACTCGATGCTTTGCTCATCTCAACAAAAGACCAAAAAATGTTTTATAATATTTTGATATCGTTATGGATGTGTAGGCTAAATTACATCGCAAACTGTGCGAGAAAATGTATGTGACAAGGCCGTCCATGCTTTTTCAGCGCACTACCCAAATTTATGCTTCATTGAATCTTGTTTGAGTTGTCCGTGCTAATCAAATAGCTCTAAAGCACTCAATTTGTATTCCGTCAGTCGACTGATTCATCCATGTTGTATCAGGCGGCCGTATTGAGCTAGCACCAGCATATAATTAGAATTGTTGCTAGATTTTTGGGAAACATCTACAGCTACTGATTAACTTTTTTTCGGCTTCAAAGCAGCGGAAATGTGCTTTAAAGCCTTTTTTATGTTCAATTGAAGGACTCGTAGTGTTGCTGAATTAGTCTGTTTATGTTTGGTGTTTCTATAGTGGAAGGCTGCCTAGCGAGTAGGGTTACGTTTGTGCAGATTAGTTCCTGATTTAATTCGGTTCGATAATGTAGAAAACTTAAAATAAGATTGTCAGTCTGTCGCTTGACGAAAGCACATTTTGGTAGAATTCCGTAAAAGTTTACGGTTTTGGTTGAGTTGGGTTAATTTCATTCCGCTTTGGAAAAGTCGTTGACGTCGTGGATGAACCCATTTAAACAGTCACGAAGACGGGAACAACTGCGCAATGTTAAATCGTCATAGTAGGGCAACCAAAGCTAAAGTCAATTAGTAGATCAAAGAAAAATGCGCTCCAACTATACCGTCATTAAAAACCGTGAACAAAGTGCGCTAGACAACAGATGTGTTTTTCGAAACTCTAATGACTCTTCGAGTAATTTACAACTACCAGGTCATTGTTCATTCCGCTGGCAGGCACGTTATGCATCTGAATTTTAACGTGGTGACATGGGTAGATAGATGGGTATAATTGTACGCGTTAAACAGTCCAAAGCGTTCATATGGTAAAAATACAAATTATTTGCGTCTGAAGGTCAAGATATATCAGTCTTAAGTTTTGTCCCTGGTTTATCGAGATAACCATGAACTCTTTCCATAGGTAACATATGTATTTTTAGCCATTTACACAGGGAATTCGAGACACGGTGTTGACTATCTCCTCCGGAAACCGCAATATTTGCTCGTGGGTGTTCTTGGCTGCTAAACGCGTTTTTATGGTGCCTAAAACACTTCGTCAAAAAACTTGGCATTGACTTAAAGTTATTGTCTATACTGTGAAATATATGTTATATTGAATGTCGCTTAAATAATGTAAGTCCAGGCAGTAGCCAACCTACAAGTGTTAAGTTCAGCGTTTAGACTTATTGCGAAGTTTTGGTACTAGGCAGACATTTTAAATATTCACAGCTTTGCTCATGTTTTGCCATGCTGACGCCTTTGTATTGTTTGTCACTCTCAACTAGCTGCTGACGTCATCGCCTCCATTTTTCCGCTTAAGAGACGTGGGGTTGCGGACCTCCTATCCGTTTGTGGTGGCGTCACACTGATGTGTTACTTCATTTAATAGTATTGTCTTAATCGCCAGAGCAGATGCGAAAACACTATAGAACAAAACTTTAATCAACCAATTTAACCGACTACAGTGGCCAACACACGGCACTTGAAAACCAGCCTTGAGTGTGCAGAGCTTTGCATATAGTAAGCGATAGTATAAAACCTTGAACTAAGCTTAAATTAGCTTGGTTTGCACCAAACGGTTCTGGATGTTTGGTAATAGAGTGTTTCCTGTACAGTCAAAAACAGAGCTCAGATGTAAAATGACGAATGAAGGAAATGAGTTGCCTACACACTCAAGCATTTTAGAAAGATTGAATAACTAATGACAAACGACGCAATGTCGCAAAAAGCGTTTTTACCAGTTATCAACCAGTTAGGCTACTCAGTCAAAGTAAATCGTTTATCGTATTTAGCACATTGATGGCATTGAAAAGGATGTACAAAATTTCGATTGTGCTATTACAGGTGTTAGTTGTACCAGTATGCTTGTGCGTGCTCTGCCCAATCATGAATCTGCTGACGAAGATTCGAATGTCCATCGTGTTTCTCATTTGCTCAATGTCTTCGTTTATTTATTGGATGCAAATGGCGCATTTGCTGGGAACGCAGCGAGTGGGGTGAGACTCTTTGTTGTGTTTTTTCGTCTAAAAGTCAAACGCAAACTCGTGAATCCTGTAAGCTTCCGATTGCACACGCACGAATGTTAAAACGGAATAAGTTACTGGGGTCACGTTTTATGAACTGGGATTGTAAACAAAATCGTATTACTCTACCATGCCGTCGGCCGTATTAAGCCCATGGAGGGGGGATTTCGGTCAAAAAACCCGGGGTGTTGCTCCTTTAACACAAGGGACCTATTTAGGTCTGCTTACACTGCATGTCATGCTCCCCGCCTTGGATAATGTAACCTCGAACTTACGGCAGTAGAATAACTATAACACATCAACTTACACTGCTGCAATCCCACCTCTTGCTAGATTTTTTTATAGCCCATGCCACGCCATGTTGTACATGAATGTTTGGAAGGCCGGCTGTAATTCGGTATTACACTTGTGACCGGCCAGGAATACTGTAAATAAAGTATGTGCACAACTTGGCTATTATTTGTGCAGAGTACTGGAACTGCAACAGTTGAGGAACAGGCGCACAGTGAACGCGTCAGCGGCGCTTGTGAAGCTGCACGACCGCCTTACATACGACTTTGATGAAAAGCTTATCGGCTACAACTTCGTTCGTCCAACGTTTAAATTTCTTCTAGAACCGCGGAACTTGCATACACAAAACTGTGTAGATGGCAGATGCCAGCAAATGCATTCAAGTAAGTATGAAATGTGTTCAGTAAACAATGACAGTCAAACGATCAACTTAAATGATATGGACAGATTTGAAAAAATGTGCAGCAACATGCCTCGGAGAGAATGCCTGTTCATACACCGTATTTACTAACAGCCCAAGTCAACTTAAATATAGGATCGAAATAGCTCAACAAAGCCCCAAAATATGGCCACTCACTTGATGTTAAATCAGCTTCCATACGTTAAAACAGCCTTTATTTTAGCCATTATCAAATACGAATAAAATGTCTAGCGGCGGATCTGGCCAGAGGGTAACCAATAATTCTGTTGTGTGGAAGCATATTTGTTTTCTGCTACCACAATGGCTCCGCGGAGGGTGACAAGTTTATTGGTTGATGACGTTTTAATGGCGCAATCAGACAATAAGACCCTGCTCGACATGGTACAATGCCTACAGTTAACCAGCTGGTGGTGGTCGTGTTTACGTATGCTGGTGTGGTTTGCAGTAACATACCGTAGATCCAAAGCCGTCATTTCTACATTTATTGGTAAGTTATGCGCTCATTACCGGCCTTTTCCACGTGTAAAGATGTTTAGAACAGACTTTATGTTCAATATTTCTTCTTGGTTTTTGTGTGACGCGTACAATGGCATTGTCTACATATGACAACCCTTTCGTTATTTATATGCGTCATCCATATCGGGCCAACGAAGCACATAAATGTGTTACTGGTGTTTGCTATTTCGTTGGGTCTAATTTGTTTGGCGTTCTTGGGGGTATTCATGCTTTCAAAGTTGAATAGTATCAAACATTTCTTGTTGTTCCTGCTTCCCGACGGCTAGACCTTTTAAAAATAGGGGTGTGCGCAACAGTGTTTAACAAGCAATGGATGTACTTGCACTCAGTTTATCACTTGTACGTTAGCATCGCTGGGCCGCACAATTTTTGTTGTGGAGCGTCGGCCTTGTGTAGCATTCGGGTCGGCTAGTCTTTGTTTAGTCTACTTGCATCGGCCTGTCGTTTGTTTGTGTATTGTTTCTTTTTACCCTCGGTAAGTGGAATATAACTAGGCTAAATATACCTGCGACAAGTGGTCTGGTTCGGACATATTGTGGTTGCGCTAGTCTTGAGAGTCTTTGCGAAAAATCTCCTATAGCCGTGACAAAACCTTAAAAGAAAGTTACAAGCAAATAAATACGTGTAATCATTTTTTCATGCGAAAAGTAAATGATTTTTTTTCTCATTACGACAACAGGTTTTGTCGAAACGTCGAAAATGGTTGAATTGTGTACTCAAGTATATCAAAATCAAAGAACCTCAATATGAGTTTTAAAAGGTAGAAAAACATGGCCAAGCTGTTTATACATGTGTTGCATTGAACAGACGTATCATGGTGCATGGTAAACTTCGTGAAATCAAAAGCGAGTCATCAAGACCATCGCAACGACATTCGCCGCACGTGGGCGCGCAAAATCTACCTTAATGGATCCCGCTTCGAAACGGTATTTGTTGTGGGGATGTCCCGAAANCCCGGGGTGTTGCTCCTTTAACACAAGGGACCTATTTAGGTCTGCTTACACTGCATGTCATGCTCCCCGCCTTGGATAATGTAACCTCGAACTTACGGCAGTAGAATAACTATAACACATCAACTTACACTGCTGCAATCCCACCTCTTGCTAGATTTTTTTATAGCCCATGCCACGCCATGTTGTACATGAATGTTTGGAAGGCCGGCTGTAATTCGGTATTACACTTGTGACCGGCCAGGAATACTGTAAATAAAGTATGTGCACAACTTGGCTATTATTTGTGCAGAGTACTGGAACTGCAACAGTTGAGGAACAGGCGCACAGTGAACGCGTCAGCGGCGCTTGTGAAGCTGCACGACCGCCTTACATACGACTTTGATGAAAAGCTTATCGGCTACAACTTCGTTCGTCCAACGTTTAAATTTCTTCTAGAACCGCGGAACTTGCATACACAAAACTGTGTAGATGGCAGATGCCAGCAAATGCATTCAAGTAAGTATGAAATGTGTTCAGTAAACAATGAAAGTCAAACGATCAACTTAAATGATATGGACAGATTTGAAAAAATGTGCAGCAACATGCCTCGGAGAGAATGCCGGTTCATACACCGTATTTACTAACAGCCCAAGTCGAGTTAAATATAGGATCGAAATAGCTCAACAAAGGCCCAAAATATGGCCACTCACTTGATGTTAAATCAGCTTCCATACGTCAAAACAGCCTTTATTTTAGCCATTATCAAATACGAATAAAATGTCTAGCGGCGGATCTGGCCAGAGGGTAACCAATAATTCTGTTGTGTGGAAGCATATTTGTTTTCTGCTACCACAATGGCTCCGCGGAGGGTGACAAGTTTATTGGTTGATGACGTTTTAATGGCACAATCAGACAATAAGACCCTGCTCGACATGGTACAATGCCTACAGTTAACCAGCTGGTGGTGGTCGTGTTTACGTATGCTGGTGTGGTTTGCAGTAACACACCGTAGATCCAAAGCCGTCATTTCTACATTTTTTGGTAAGTTATGCGCTCATTACCGGCCTTTTCCACGTGTAAAGATGTTTAGAACAGACTTTATGTTGAATATTTCTTCTTGGTTTTTGTGTGACGGGTACAATGGTATTGTCTACATATGACAACCCCTCGTTATTTATATGCGTCATACATATTAGGCAACGGTGCACATAAATGTTACTGATGTTTACTTTTTCGTTGGGACTAATTTGTTTGGCATTCTGGGGGGTATGTAGTGTTTAACAAGCAATGGATGTACCTGCACTCAGTTTATCACTTGAACGTTAGCATCGCTGGGCCGCACAATTTTTGTTGTGGGGCGTCGGCCTTGTGTAGGCTTCGGGTCGGCTAGTCTTTGTTTAGTCTACTTGCATCGGCCCATCGTTTGTTTGTGTATTGTTTCTTTTTACCCTCGGTAAGTGGAATATAACTAAGCTAAATATACCTGCGACAAGTGGTCTGGTTCGGGCATATTGTGGTTGCGCTACCGCTAGTCTTGAGTCTTTGCGAAAAATCTCCTATAGCCGTGACAAAACCTTAAAAGAAAGTAACAAGCAAATAAATACGTGTAACCATTTTTTCATGCGAAAAGTAAACGATTTTTTTCTCATTACGACAACAGGTTTTGTCGAAACGTCGAAAATGGTTGAATTGTGTACTCAAGTATATCAAAATCCAAGAACCTCAATATGAGTTCTAAAAGGTAGAAAAACATGGCCAAGCTGTTTATACATGTGTTGCATTGAACAGACGTATCATGGTGCATGGTAAACTTCGTGAAATCAAAAGCGAGTCATCAAGACCATCGCAACGACATTCGCCGCACGTGGGCGCGCAAAATCTACCTTAATGGATCCCGCTTCGAAACGGTATTTGTTGTGGGGATGTCCCGAAATGTGACGACGGAGATGCTTTTGAGACAGGAACATAAGATGTACGGCGATATTTTGCAGTACGACGGCCCAGATGATTATAAGTAAGATTTAGTTACTTGCTGCAACAAACATATGCAAGCTATCTCGTTAAAAACAATTGCCTAAACACACAGAATAAAGCTAATTTTGTTATTAAACAAAGCTATCATATGTTTTTTTTCTTTTTTGACAAACTTCCGAATTTCTTTTATTTTCATAAATATGGAGTAAAGCAGTGTGCTTAGGTATACCAAACTTTGCATTTTGTTTTCTGCAAAGAAAAACACTGTAACGTTTAGTGATGTAGCTTAAAACAATTATTGTCCAGCATACGATACCACTGCAGACAAAATTTAAATGTTTTACCATTTTTGAATTGAAGGTTTTGTTGTTTGGTCATCAGTTGTTTCGAAGGCTGATCAACATTTACTGATCCCAAATTGGCCAGTTTGGGCCAATTTTCGTCTTACAAAGCTGTCATCAAGTTTTAAATAATTTGAAGCGCATACCATATACTTTTATGTATCTCAGATACGTCCCCTTGAAAACCATGGCGGGAATGCAATGGGCGGTGAATAACCTCCCCACAAACCACTACTACTCGTCAGGCGACGATGACGTCATGGTCGTGGTTGAGCGCCTAAAAAACATCATGGACCATTACATCAACGTTACAGAGTTCGAAGACTGGGCCGAATTTCCTATCATATGCACGTACAGAACTATGGACTTCGCAAGACCGTACAGAAACAGTACAGGCAGATATAAACAGTGGTATATTGCGGAAAGCGAATACAAGTGGCCGTTTTATCCACGGGGCTGCTTTGGTGGGTTCTATTCAACAAGCATTAGGGTTGTTAAGCAACTGTTGGCTGCGGCCCGAACTACACCCTACTTGCGTGTTGACGATGTGTGGATAACCGGGGTTCTACGGGTAAAACTGGGCATGCCGGACAATATGGTGATAGAACCGCCCGAGAAGATAGCGTTCCACGGAGTCGGGCAACTCGTGTCGAAGCTAAAGGACATGGAAAAGGCGAAAAACGGTACAGCAAAAGCGAAAAACGGCACAGCACAGGCAAAAGACGGCAAAGGAAAGCCAAGCAAATTAAAGTATTTTGCCATTCGGCCTAACAGCGAAGCGTGATGCTTCGTTTTGTGTGTTCGTCGTCTACCTTTCGAAGGTTGATTGTTTTGCAACTCGCGATATATCTCAGGTGCCTGGATGTCAATTCATTTCTTCAAGGAATGCTTTATTTGTTTGTTTACAAGCTGTCTGTTCAAGGGCCCTTCGTTGGCTAAAGGATTGTTCAGTTCTAATTTTCTTGCACCTGTACCGCTTTTGAAAAGCGGCTGTTTTTTAACAAATATGCAAACAAACCCCAGCTAAAGTCGGTCAGAGTGAAAAAGCTTTCTACAAATGCAAGACTTTGCATGTAATGACCTAATGGAAATGTCTAGGTCTAAAAAGGGTTTACATAAACTCTTTCGAAAATGATTGATGTACCATAATACTAAGCCGACGTTGGTAGCAACATTCTATAGGACAAGTTTTCGTTATGTCTTTGATTGTTTTTGAACGCGTCTTAATAGTTCCCGTTATGTTGTCGCCATATTTCACTATGAGTTTTTAATCGTATTTCACTATGAGTTGATGATCGTAAGTGCTTAAAATAAGGCACAGGTGTATTGTCTGAGGCCTACATCGAGTAGAAGTAGTGCCTTGTGGTATTTAAGTCTCGTCCGGTTCGTTTTCCTATTGTTCGCACGGCTTTAGTAAAATGCACGCAAAGGCCATATATATGCTGTTTCGCGAAACTGCAAAATGACTGTACTCAACAAAATTTTGCTTTACTTTCCATACGAAACGAGTGCTATCAAACTTACAGGTAGTGCTTGACAGGTGTTTAAAACAACGCCTCGTTTGATTGTTGCTGTAATTTTATTTGGACATTTTAATGTCAAACCATTACAACCATCCTTTCCCCCAATTTTAATTTAAAATGAATAGTTATTTATAAATGTTTTTGCCATTACTACTGATTAACAACACACCAAATTATCCCTCAAAATTTGCTTCTTAACAAATCAGAATTATCCCAGTTTGCGAACACTTGCTGGAATGGAACGATGTTTCGTATGCAGTGGTACATTTTTGCTCAAATCCTAAGGTGGCAAAGCAGGTCACCACTGGCCTTTGCCGCTTGAGAGGTTTCGCGGCATTAAAAGGCAATTATCCCTAAGGCGTGTTTGCAGTTGAAAAAGTAACGCG
>QXVZ01011434.1:0-47027 GCA_008931825.1 Phallusia fumigata | reverse complement strand
TTCTACTTTTTAAAGTAACGTAATTTTGCGTAGTAACGTAGTTAGTTATGCAAACATATCAGACCGTGACGTTGAAACCATTGCATTTACCCATACAGTGGTTTCATTGTATAGCGACGCATGTCTGCCTCTTTTAAACACTGCTGTGCCTCTGTATATATACTATAAGCAGAAATTAAATGAACCTTTGGACTACTTTTTTGTTTACAAACTTTTACTTCACAAAACCTGTCAGCTTTATGTGACTGATTGCAAAACCTTCACAAATAAATCATTTTTGATTACTTGAAAGATTGATCATGACAAAACACAGCACACATACAAACGATGAATGGGTGTCGTTTAAAAATTTGTTTGCCCTAGACCAAAAAGGCACATTATGCAAAAAATAATATCTGCACACTGGTTGTGCAGTAAATTATGTAGTAAGGAGGGTGCTTGAGCGAATTGCCTTATCAATCTTTTTTTTCTGTTGTTCCTGTCTTTCTTTCTTCCGCTCCGCTGTGTCCTGTGTGTCATACCTGGGAAGCTTCTTTCCATGGTATATGATGAGTTCAGTCTTTGCCTCATTGGCAAACTTGGCCCAGAAGTATACACTCTGCCTGTTTCCTTCACCGTTGCTCACTACATAATCAAGCAGAGCCTTGAAGTCTTCATCATCTTCACCATCAGGAACAATTCTTGCTGTGATTCTTTTTACAGGATTGATGATTTTAATGATCTCCTGAGGAGTGGTGGTTAAGTTGGTTAAACCAGCATAGGCTTCAGCGAAGAAGGTTTTCTTGTCATGGCTCTGAATGTCAACATGCTTTGGGACAAAACGGGATTCCTCACCTCCTTTTGGATCCGCTTTATAAGTTCCCTCATCAACTTTGGCGATCATATGACTAGCACAAGTATTTCTGTGTTGTGCCCAGTGCTTTGACTGACAATCTGTCGTGCAGTAGAACACGACATAACACTCCCCACATCTCTTGAGATTTTTCGATTGCTGCTCACAGTTGGCACACACAGCATTCTCCTTTTCTTCCCGAATTATAACTGAGCGCAGACAGGTGTGCACTACTTTTCTTGTCTTGTCGTCTTTCGCAAGTTCTAGAGCATGAGTGCCTTTCACTAAAACTCTGGGGTCAGCCCCATTCATAACCAGCATTCGCATGCAGTCTCTGCTACCGCTGGCTGCTGCTATGTGAAATACAGTAGCTCCTGAGCGAGCCTTCTTGTGTACATCTGCCCCATGTGCAAGTAGCTCTTTGACGAACCGAACATCACCTCCCTGTCGACATGCAACCATGAGTGGTGTAAAGCCTTCCAGAAGTGTGGCATGGTTGACATCTACTTTTTTTTCAAGCAGACGCATGAAGCCGTTCATGCAGCGAGCACCAATTATCCATTGAAAAGCAGTTCTACCATATACATCACATGCATCTATGGTCTTTTCATCGCGTTTTTCATCAGCATAATGATCGCAGTAGGTGTCAAATATGCTTCTGAAAGCATATGCCTCTTGGTCAAGGGCCAAAACAGTGACAGTGTTCAAATTGGACCTGAAGGGTTTTTCTGTGGGGTCAAAATCCTCAAGCCCATCCAAAAGATTGTCAGTCTTGAACTTTTCTTCCTTTCGGCGTTCATAAATCTCAAACAAGTTTCCGAATTGAGGCTTTTCCAACTGTCTGTAATAGCTAGTTGTGCTAGTAACCGACATTGTAATGCATTGTAGAGCCCAACTTAGTTTAATTTCTTTAAAAGTAAATCATAACATATCTCGTTTAACGATTTTTTTATTTAGTTAACATTATGAAACCAAAGTAAATGTAGTTACTGCAGCTTGATTAGTTTTTTATTTCTATGTTTAATGATGTAAAAAAAGATTTTTGCATAATTTTTAGTGTTGGTTTAAAAATCAATAAAGTGCTTAAAAGACAAATTATTTACACTACAAGTCTTTTACACAAAAAATGTCTGGTTTAAACTAATGCAAAAAACTTCCATTTAGGCATATATAAAAAGCAGGTACGGGTACTTTCCTTGCAAACTAACAACGACATGATAAGCTGCACATGTTTTTTAACCAACACAACATTGTGAGCCGAGAAAATCTACAGACTTTCATGTAACGATAAAAATGAAGCGCATTCGTTAAACTGGGTTTTCTGATTGAAGTCTCACTTACACATTATCTTTTTTATTCTTTTGTACGAAAAAGACACACTTGGTATGTATCAAATGTGTTTAAAACATTTAAACTTTGGCTTAACTGCTGCTGAAAACCGACTGTTCCGTTTTCAGCACTTGACGCACTAAAGCGTGAACGTGTTCAGTCGTGCATAAAAAANTATCAAATGTGTTTAAAACATTTAAACTTTGGCTTAACTGCTGCTGAAAACCGACTGTTCCGTTTTCAGCACTTGACGCACTAAAGCGTGAACGTGTTCAGTCGTGCATAAAAAATATACGTCACAAAATACTTTGTCTTTTTATGTCGCAGCAGCAAATGCACCTTCATATAAATTTTTGCAAACAAAATATAATTTTATAAAACCACTGTAATAAATGCGTTTCTTCTCCTATGTTTTTAGTTGTTACTAGGTCTCGAAAACAGCCCTTACAATATTACGCATGTTCCGCCCATCAATAACCACTCACTTTTACATGTTATGTTACCGGGTGTGACAATTCTACCTACCAATCATTTTACACATGTCACTCCTGTCATACAAGGCAGACAAACACAGGAAGTATAACGTCAACCTAAGGTAATATCATGGAAACATTGTTTGGCGTCCCGACTGAGGCATATTTCCAGAGTTGAAACGCCGTTTTTTTGTTGGTTGTTCATGTGAAGCCAGTTGAAACGTTCTGTAGTGGTAGAGTAGCTGCCATTAGGTGATCGTGCCAGTGTAAGTGGCGGTCTGTTCTCGGACAAGCTTTTAAGGTTTATGTTCGTGCCCTTGTTTTGTTCGTATGTGGTAGGTGCGTGTAACCTACGTTCCCTAAGGGTTATATTTAGTTCGTTTGGTTTTCGGCAGATTGCAGTTTAAAATCCTGCTACCCAAGAAAATGTGTGCTAGTTGTAAGTGTTATGTTGGTCAGTAAGGGGACTAAAACTTAAGAGCTTCGAGGTTACAAAAATGCAGATTTCACCTCTACGAACGCATGTTGCGGTAGCCTTCTGCGCGTTTATCTTAAACTGGTTTTTGTCAACCTCCGCCCGTACAGAGTGTTCAAAGCCACCGTTCAGTCGAGCAATATTCTTTTGTCTGTTAATTCCAAGAACTGGGTATGAGAAGAATGGTATGTAATTCAACTACCTTTGTCTGGTGTTGCTGTTTTAGTTTGTGTCCTGCCGACTTTTGTTTCTGGTGCCTAGCTGTTATGTACCAGTGCCAGACTTTAATACTGTACACTGGAGGGGCTTGCTTCATTGTGATGTGTCATCGTTATTATACCCTGCGTAATTTGATGATTTCTCACTGGTCATACAGTGCGCTGCTAATTGTGAGGTCAGCACGTGTGTAGGTTAGGTTGGACCGTTAGTAAGGTAGTTAAACTAAATAAGAATGTTCTGGATAAGCAATATATAAACCTCCAACAACCGCCATGTTTACCAACGATCACTGTACAAATTAGTGATAATCTCGAAATTTAAGAGATCAGCCTCAAATGCTGACAGAATTCTTCTATTTGATAATTCTATTTGAATAAGGAACTGACGATGCCAGTGTAGGCGAAATATATAATCCTTTTGTATTTTACCGACTGGTTCTGTCAGCATCTGAGACTGTTCTCTCAAATTTCGAGATTAGTTAAACTAAATTGTGATTGCAGAAAACAGTTCGTTATGGGTTCCCTTCCTGAAGGGACAAATATTGTTTTCAATTTTTCTTTTTTGGAGTTCGGTGTCTAGTTGGTTTGGTTGCGATGAAAATAGTCTCAAATGTAATGTTACGATGCCCATCCAATACAAGATATTTTGTGTAATTTAGAACAGATCATGGCACCATTGGGAAATGTGAGCTTGCAGTATAAAAGCTAGTGCGTGGCATATCCGGGAGAAGAACTTCCGTATACTTGAAATGAGAAGGTTCAGAAAAAGCAGAACTGTACAATACACATGAATACAGTATACCAGTTTGGTTTAAACTAAAGAAAATCTTTTGTTTGCTTTTAATTTCCAGGTGAACATTGCTTAGTTCTGTAGCTCTAATCTTGTTTTGTTTGCTCAATCATCGATAACAATGGGAGGGTGCTGTGGGAAGTCGGATTCAGGTAAAATTTACGTCACATGTGCACAGGCCGTAAAAATCCTGGTCTTTTGTTCTTCAACAAAGGCTTTATGAGCTCAAAAGCGCGTATATTTTCCAGACAAACAATTTTTCTTTTTGTCTCCCCCTTTCGCTCTATTTGTTCGCCTGGCGATGCAAATACATTTTTGCCTACGTGCAACCAGTTTGTTTCATTTTTTGCCCCTGCGAAGCTATTGCCAATAGTTTGGCGTCAATATTGCAAAAGGTCAACAAGTTTGTCTCATCAGCCTTCACCCTACCCGGTTTCGCTGGTAATGTTTACAAACAGAGAAAACAAAACATCGCATATTAAAATTCGGACAAAAATATTCTATTTGCTGCTTTCAGCCATATTTTCTTCGAACATGCTCTTTTCGGCCACGCCTATCACATGATTTCGTTCTCAGGTCACGTGCTTTTTGGGAAAGCGTAAAAATAACAACTGACACCATCTTGGCTACCTTGTGTGTTGTACCACCATTTTGAATTCTTAATTTTTAGCTTTTGGTTGTCGATCAAAATACTTTTTCAGTGCAACAATCAATTTCAAATTTATTTTACTGGCGGTGCTATTGTTGCATCATGAGAAGAATACAAAGTTTAACAAAGCACAACCCTATTGAACATTTGATTAAATTTTCTTTGTAGCTTACAGAGACAGGTGTTATTACTGCGGTAAACATAACGACAGTGTTACCTCATTAAAACAGTGGTTAAATCTAAACTTTTCATCAAACTGAGTAATCTTTCCAGGAACTTTACTTTTTAAATTTTGTCGCAACATATTTCTTTGAGCTAAATATATAAGTACAAAAGAAAAACACAGGCCTTATTTCAGCATGTACATGTAACCCCCGGAAGAGCTACTTTTCTCAAATCATACAGGCATGATATCAACAAACTAACGTTTTAAAAATGTTTATCTGTGCTGTACAGGAAAGGCGCGGGAATTCGACCCAGATTTCAAGGGTCCCATGAAAAACAGATCATGCACCGATATTTTGTGCTGCTTGCTGTTCTTTGTTTTCATACTTGGATATATCGTCATCGGAATATTTGGTAGGTTGGAGTTGGAACGGACTTTATTAAATTAACACCTCTAAAAGAACCTAAAAAATGATTTCGTTACTGGTGGCCGCTCCGCGGGATTAGTGGGATAATATGCCATTTGCTCGTTGTTAAATGTGTGATTTAGTTCCTACCTTGTTGTTATTGTTCCAGTTACAGTAGCTAGAGAGTATTTGCCGATACACGGCTGCCTATACGCAGTCTCATAATTTAGTATCCTCGGCCGCAGAGTGCACACCTGGTGAAGGGAATGTTTTTAGTTTTGACATCGAAAAGTAAATCTTGTGCCACCAGTTTATGTCAAACCCTTATTGCAAACTTTCCTGAAATGTTGCTCCACATTGACAACAATGTTTTGTTTTTAGCTTGGCTCAATGGCGACCCTATCATGTTGCTTTACCCCACCGACAACCAGGGAAGGATATGTGGGGTCGATTACACTGATCTCAATCTACAGTAGGTCAAAAGTTATCATCCAAATTCTATGTATACAGTACGTGTGCAGTTTAACCATTTTCCTTAAAATGCTGATGACGAAAACTAGTTTTGTTGGACTGAAAATGAAGACCTAATATACCATTGAACACAAATATACGTTTATGTACAAGTCAGTTTACGCAACTTGACGTATCAAAAACCAATGTCACAATTCACAAATTGTAACCAGACAATAAACAAAAATCTTTCGAAATTCCTAACGACGCGACAGATAAAATCAATTGATTTATTTCGTTTTGTTGCATTTTATAACACGGTCAAAATGTAAAACTTTGTACCTATGGGAATTAATCGTCTAACAAAACGGGGTAATAAATTCGTGTAGCTCATGTTAAACCAAGCTGCGCCTAGCTGGGCCCTTTTATTTTTAGACTTCAAGTTGTCGTGACTCGAAGGAAAAACCCTCCCCTAACCCTTTGTTAGGTTGTTTACTAAAGGGATAATTCAGAGAGGGGCGTTTTCTTTTCAAATCCAAGCAGTAATGGAACGAGCGTTTGGTTTTGCGCTAAAGTGAAAGTTTTAAAATGGCTGTTTGAAGTAGCGTTCGTAACGACGGGGAATTAAATCTGATGTTTTGATCGAACAAAGAATCCAGCTTTTTCTTTGTCCTAGAAATTTGTATTGTGTTTTTTATCATCCTAAACCAGTCTGCCTTGATAATGCTCATCCTGCTTTTTTAGGAACTGTTAGTGTATGAAACTTTACTACAGTAGATATAGTTGATTAGGCCTTAAGTTTAACTTTTACCAAAATTCTACGTCTTAACTCTATTAAAACCCATTTTAAATAGTCATTGGCCGTTAAATTTGGACACGTTTTTGAACTTTGAAATCCTTTTCCTTTAGCCAGGAATGGGTCAAGTCAGGTCCGGATTTGGCCTGCGGGCTGTAGTTTTTGAACCTCTACCTTAGGCTCATACACGAATAAGGTTGGATAATTCTATTACAAGGTTTTACTACAGATTTCTACATAAATTAATTGTTTTCGCACAGATCGAAGCAGAACCTCTTCTACTTCGACATCACTCAGTGCGCTAACCCAGCATCCATTCTACAGTTTCAGTGTGCAACCACGCAGGTAAAAAATTCATGGTATTGCGTTTTGGTGGCTGAACATTAGCAATTGTAACCAGCATGTGGAAGCATATAATGAGACTAAGGTTTAGAAGGCGTCAGCGTGTGGATATTTTGGGGTAAGTTTTAATTTGTAAAACAGTCGGACAATTGAACTTATCTATGAAATGGTACAAATTGTTTTCTACACTCAGTTTTATTGAGCGAAACAATTTCCTATTGCCTAAAAGTCGCATTTCAAAACATTGCCAGTGGACTTGGTTATAAAGGCTTGACTAACTCCTGCACTTGCGTTTTTTCAGATTTGTGTTCAAACTTGCCCAAACGAAAAGTGGACTTACATTTTGGATATACCGAAGCTTGAATCTGCAATACTGTTAGCGGGAGGGGACAACGCAAGGGCAGCTGAGCTCGCAAACTCGACATTTTACTTGGATTGGAGCAAGTACATTTGCACGTACGGCTTCAATGCCAGAGACGAGTTTGTCAACAATGGCATCGTAAGTTCCTATCTTTATTAGTAATATTTTTTACAGCTGTTTTTGACGATTTGTGGCTAAAACGATATAATTTAATTAAAATCTGTCTTTTCGTTCAATGTTATTTTCTGGGCCAGGCATACCCTAATAGCATCAAACTATATGTAATATAGCAGTGTTCTACAAACTAGGGTATGCTGCCAACTTAAGGCCTGTTGCGTGTGTTTTCATATGTCGTGACATTGCTAGATTTTACAACATACAGTAATGACTTTTTAGCACAAAATATTGTTTTGTTTTAAAAAAAATTGTCGACTATGAGGCCCGAGAATGTGAAAAATACATGATCATAGAGACATATCACTTTCAAACACTGAAAAANCATCCACAGGGCGATTGGATACATGATCTCCACACTCTTCTATCCACTTGTGACCTTTCTCCTTGTGCTTATCGTTGTCGCATTCTGGGCAGCGACAGCTCTCTTCCTCGCATCAACAGGAGATCCCCAGTATATTGTGAGCGATAACAACAACGTCTCTGGAATCGTGGGACAGAGCTGCAACATCCTGGTCTGTTGTCTATTTGTGTTGACTTTTTATTGTTGATTTACCCTCACTGAACAAAGCATCAGCAGTCTTGACTTGCGTATACGTTGGTCATGGCCAATTGCGCAATATTGGAGGGGGGGGACTTTTTGTGTAGTTTTTGTGTGATTACGACGACGTTAAATCGATTGACTGAAAGTTTTGATGTCTCAATTCGGATTTTTTATGTCACAAATAATGGGTTACGTTTCGGCTAAGACAGCCTTAAAGCCATTAGAACTGTTTGTGATCGCTAGTTGGAAAAGCGTAAGTGCTAAAATCCTTATTATGCCATAATAAACAAGCTTTGAACCCGCTTTAAACGAAATTTTGGGTATCATTCCTTTTTAACAAAATAGCTGTATATATTTTTAAAACTATTGAATACACCAAATTCGGGGGGAAAGTGAATGGAAGTCCCCTCCCCCCAACCAAACTTTTTGGAGGACAAATTACCCCGTTTCCAGGGATTTGCGATCGAGCTACTGGCATTATATGCGTATTCTTTTATTCTAGGCAATAGGTCAAATTCTCGCCAATTCACTGATCGCAAATTTAGAATATACTGTTCCGCTTTATTATCCTAGTAAATCTCGATTTGGGCTATTTTCTTCAAATATGTTTTGAGGTAACTCCCTGCGACCAAACTTATATTTATTTTTCAGGAGTGGGCCAACTCAAGTCACCAATATTACCTGAATGATTCAATTAAATGTGTGTTTCTCAACTACGGTGGAACTTCCATGTAAGTTACTAAAAAGCCTTTTTGTTATGTTTCGCCATGTTGTACCATTAAAATAGGGAATTCTAAGAAATTCTGTACCATTTTAGACGCCAAAAGTAGCAAAACATTTAAATAAATGATCGAAGCTTTCGGCAAAACATTTAAATAAATGTTTTGCAGTGGTACGGACTTTAAAGTAGCCTTTTTATCGTGAATTTTGACAAGTTGTGCCATTAACACACGAAATTACAAAAAAATTCTATGCCATTTTGGCTCTGTAAAGGAGGCAAAATTATTTTGGCCGAAACTTATATCATTGACATTGATGGCAGCCAAAATGTAATCCCTCACTAAATTGTTTTTTACTACTTTGTGCCGGTTTTTTGTCCGTTAGCTATATGCATGGAAAATTTTAGAAACGAGTTTTAAGAAAAGCTGAATCTATGTAACAAGGGCGAAGAGAAGCTTCTAAGTGCGCCAAGCTTGCAAAGACTAAATGTGTATTTTTGCGACATGGCGATAATGTGAAAAACTGCACTCCTACATAAGAGCATTGTTAACTTGGATAGCGTTAGTGTGAATAGGCGACGCAATATCAGAAAATCGAAACTTTGTATGGGTTGTTTGACATTAGGCTTTCCCACGAGCCGCACAATAGTGTCTGACTACCCCCTTGTGTTTTTTAGCTGACAAAAATTTCTTATTTCCTTTTCAGTTTTCATCAAAACGTGATTTGGCTGCAAGTGATTGAAGCTTTCGGAATGCTCTGGATAATGAACTGGGTCTTGGCACTTGGTCAATGCTCCCTTGCAGGTAAACAGGCAAATTTAGATATATCGTCTTTACTTGATTCCCACTTTAACAAGAAACTACGTGATCCGCTAGGTGACAGCGAAGAGTCGAATTTTTGTAGAATTTTGATGTGACTTTGAGTTGACGAAGGGTTATAAGTGATCCAGACGCAAATCATTGCACATTGCACGATCGACACTTTGTAGTGTTGACTCAATTTCACGAAGTATTTTAAACGTTTCAGGTGCTTTTGCTTCGTACTACTGGGCTTTCAAGAAACCTGCTGACATCCCCTACCTTCCTCTATACACCAGCTTTGGAAGAGCTCTTAGGTAAGAACGGCGTTAAGTATAACCTCAAGATTCTGGTTTGAAACGCCTTGTCTGTAACATTGTTTCATGAATTTATTCAACAACATTCCAGCACAAATTACCTTTAGCCCAGATTAGTCTGTGGGTTCGATCTATTTTTGTTCACGCAGTAAATTGCAAAAAATGTAATTCGACGGTGGCCTCATTAGTAAGTGAAAATGCAGGTGTTGTTCACCCTAATATTGATTAGCTGGAATAAATCAATACCTCATATTGCTCAGCTAATAAATGTTTTACAAAATTGTACCTTTTATTTTTTTTCGCATCGGTGTTAAATAATGGAATTTCGACATTTAAAATTGACTTTTATTTTGCAGATATCATACTGGATCCTTGGCATTCGGAGCCCTAATTATCGCCATTGTCCAGATGATTCGAATTCTTCTTGAGTATGCGGACCACAAACTGAAGGGAACCGAAAACAAAGTGGCCAAGTTTGTTCTCAAGTGTTTGAAATGCTGTTTCTGGTGCCTGGAAAAGTTCCTCAAGTTTCTCAACAGGAACGCTTACATCATGGTAAGTCTGTTAGTCTCCTTGCGATTTCAAGTGCTGACGCATTAACCAGATAGAAAGTTTTTGTGGCTTTGCCGGAGATAAGCCCGAAAAACACTGTGACGAATAATAGTTTGTTGTGAGAAAATACTTTTTGTGTGTTTTGTCAGCCGACATCCTTAGATCACGGAATTTTAATTGGTCTGTTACCAAGCTAAGTATATCAAAATTTGCTTAAATCCTCGTATTACTTACTACATTTTACACATCTAAACAAAACTGCCTGAAAGAACCTAAAGTTTAGAGCATTTTACAACGCACAAGACGGCTTGTTTTTACGGTTTGTGGATACAAAACAACTACGTTCCGCATGGCATGGCAGTATTCTTCATATTTTCCTCAAATTCTTTCGTAAACCCCCGACCAGTTCCAAAGCCCCCTTTTTGACACACAATACGTGTTTTCGACCTGCGATTTCGGGTTTCCTATTTTTGGAACGTTGCAGTTCCATGTAAAATAGCGCAAACTCAGCGTCATGCTTGGTCATGCGCTACATATTTTTTCCAGGCCAATTCGTCACGTATTTGCGAATTTTCAACAACAACAGCATAGTCAGAAAAGTTGCAGTCACTAAATCTGGATAAAAATTCAAATATAGGATACTCTGCGTCAGTCTTTCATACCACCAATCTAATATACTGGTAAAAATGTGTAATTCAAGGTACTGATTATATGTATTTCTCAATTTTATGGGCAATAGTATCAGTATGTGGCCTTTTTGGCGTGACAAACAAAAGCAACAACAGTGAAACATTTTCAGTTTCTAAATGTATGCGAAATCAAATATATGAAACACTGTGGCAATTAAAACTTTAGTTTGCTTATATCCTTCCTACCAACATTTATAATATAACTGATGAAAGTTGAATGTGTAGTATCAGGATGGTCTGTGGTCCTTTTTGGGCAACAGAAACCAGCCACTTCATCATGTACATGTTCACGCCACGTCAAAGCAATAGTCGGTAATCATGCGGTGGCCTGCAATCCATCAACCCGAGGCAAGACAGAAAAAGAATTTGTCGATCTTTTAACACTCGCTGATTTGAGACAAGGCCATGGGGGCGTTTTATGGGCGTGCATCTGTAAACGAATCAGCCGGGGAGAGGAATTCGTTCGTGTTTGAGCTTCGGCGCAGTTTTATCGTTTCTGCTCTTCGCGGAAAAACCTCTTGTTGCAGCAACAAACATTGTTCCGCGTAATCAGATGTTAGTGCAAGTATCCACGCAGTTTACCAAACATTGGTTACTGGCTCTTGCTTTAAGCAGCTTTCCTATGAGTTTTTTTTGGGGGGTGCGTTTACGGTTTGGTAGACGAACACCATCCAACATAGTCTCGTAGGTAAAGTTTGAATATTTTGAATAGTTCAGATGGAACGATTGTTGCTAAAGAGAGCAGAACTATATCCCTGTATTGTATTTTATATGCGGATTTTTGGTAGGAATGTTGCTTTGTTTGCTGCAAGAGCATAACAACTAAGTTAATTAAAAATATTTTTTAATTGGAGCGTTATAATGGATGTTGAAACCATCATTTTTCTGTAAGGTGCCTGTTTCTTTTCCTTTAATTCTGGAAAATGCTCCACGCTTGATTGAAAGCTTATTGTCCCTTTCAAAATACACGTCCTGCTCAAAAATGCTAGGGCCCACAACTTTTACACGGCCGTTCAGGTAGCTCCTAAAGCCTGTAAACTTTGCGGGACAACAGTTTATACAACGCTGCATAAACTTTGCCGACAGCCGACTTCTAAGAAACTGGAGGTGCAGAATTATATGCAAATCAGACCAAAAGCAACATATCGTCTTTACTTTGCGGTCCAACATCGCCGCAGCTAAGACCTTTAGAATTCATAACACAGCTAATCCATCCGTATCTGTACATGATCAGTGCCGCTCTCGTGTTTTCGTGCAGCGCTAACAGGCAAAACGAGAGGTTTGCTGGAGCATGCCGAAGACTTAGATTACCATCTCGGCTGGAATCTGTTTACGCCTGCTTGTGCCTTGAGCTTTTTATGGAGCAAATCTATCACGATCGTGACCCGCCTATGCTCCCTATTTTATATTTCTGTCTGTCTCGCTTGCAAGTTAGGTTTCGCGGTATATCGCCTTTAGTGGGACAAGCAGACTTTCTTCTGAATTTTTTGACAATATCCCAACTCTCGCTATCCAAAGACTGAAAAAAAGACTCATTATACACTTTTGCAACTGTAACATTCGATCAAGTACAATTTGTCAGTGGAAATTGTCGTTTGACGCCGGCGAACGCATATCATTTGCAATTGTGGACCCTTCAATGTGTGTCTAGAAATGAAAACGTTGCAGCCTATCAAAAGTTTTGTGCAACAGAGTCTGTGTGGGTTGTTGTACGCATGTGAGATTCCGATCTCGGCTCCCACAATTTGCGAGGAGCGTTTGCCAATGATGCTGCCACGTTTTGATCTCATCGATAACACGTTATGGCCTGCACTTCTAGGAAGGCACAGCTATGCAGACTGCTGAACTGATAACAGGAGTTTATCACCCTCTCATCTAGTCTTCAAACTTGCGTGTCGCCCTTGTATCTTGTCTCCATCCAAATTGTCGCTGTCTTTCCGACAAACATGTTCAATCTTCTTTAGTGGATTGCTATCGCTTGCCTTGAATAGGTTTGTGGAAACTTTAAGTGCTTGTGAAGGAAAAGTGCACTTTCGAAAAAGGTCAATAAGAAATGTTTTTGCGAAACGTTGTATCTTTAATTTGTGTGTTTTGTTTGAAGCCATTTTCTCTTTACTATTATTACGTTGTTGACCAAGAACTTGTTCTGCCATTGACTGCAATCAGGAGATTGCAAGACGCTTCATATTCCTTGCTTGGCAGAAAACAAATTTTCTAATTTTAAATATTAGGCGATAATCAAGTTAAAAACTTTACCGTGAATATTTGTTGTAGGTTGCTGTTTACGGTAAAAATTTCTGCGTATCAGCAAAGAACGCGTTCAAACTACTCATGCGGAACATTTTGAGGGTTGCTGTCCTCGACAAGGTCACAGATTTCGTCCTCTTTGTCGGTAAGTCACATACGTTTTTACTTGCATGATTGCATCGTACAAGGCTGTGCTTCTCAATGGGTGGATGGTTCACCCAGAAGTAAATGACATTCGTGTAAGGGTGAACGAATAAATTTTAGCAAGGTAAATTTTGTGCCTAATTTGTTTAATGTTTACCCAACAGCAAGCACTGAATAGGATGCAATATTTGCCTACTAGCGCCAGTTGGTCACATTTAAATGCTCATTGTAACAATTTGATAATATAGCAGGTCACAAGACCTCTTTGTTTGTGACTTGTCCGTTTCAGTCAACACAATTCATATAATTTGCACACGGGTGAAATAAATTTGGCAGTTTGTGGAAAGGGTGAACGAAATCTATGAGGTTTTTACGGCTGTGACTTGATTATGTTCAAAGCACGCTTGCAAATGTCATTTTCGCATGGCAATATCATTCCACAGTGCCCTTTGGGAAAATGTCACTTCCTTGCATCGGGTATCAAATTTCTTAGTGAACACCTCCTTTCTAAATTCCACTGGTATCAAAAATGTTGCTTTTCAGGAAAGCTGATTGTGACTGTGGGAATGGGTGCTCTCTCGTGGGCCATTTTCACCAACAAATTTGCTGATATCTTGAGCGTCAGTGCACCAAACCTGAATTATTACTGGATGCCTATTATTGTAAGTAGTTTAACATTTGTTTTTTTGTGCAGTTTTCGAGTGAACTGTCTTTATGTTATTGTCCTATAGCAAAATATCAATGAGGCGCAAATTTTTGCTTGTTAAAAGCCACCTTTAAGTTCATGTTTTGCATACATTTACATACTTTCTTGTTGATCGCTGTAAATAACCTGATTTTGTAAATCATAAAAAGCATGTTACTTTGAAATACTGTCAAACCTGAGACACTTTGGTAAAAGCTTGACAATTTGGTTCAATAGATAATAGTAATACAAACCTCAATGTTAACAATAACGTTATCCCACTTTTTAGATGATTGGAGTAGCTGCATATTTTGTAGCAGCTGGATTCTTTAACACTTTTGGTATGGCAGTGGACACAATCTTCCTTTGTTTCTGTAAGTAGCTTATTGTTAAAGCGTCAGCTTTTCGATACTTTATTTGTTTCAAGTCTAATTTTGTATTGCCCAGCGTAAGGGTTTGAACTATTCTGTTGACAAAAACTTTACACCATTGTTTTAAATCGTGCAACAAACTCAAAGTTGTTAAGCTTTTATACATTTTCTCTGTTGTCACCTCTTCCTGTTAGATTTCAATGTCATCTTGACTTGATTTCTAATATACATGTTTAATTTGAAAACAATCACACATTTTAAGCCTTTCGTCTCCACTCAACAATAGTTCGTAAGTTCGAACCCTGTGGTGGGTATAAATAAAATAAAAGTGTCTGAAATTGTGTACAATTACATTTGACCCTTATTGACCCATCCGTTAACCCACAGGTCACCCAAACCGTAAAATTTTACATCAAATATTTATTGTCATTTTGCAGTGGAGGATTTGGAGCGCAACGATGGAAGTGAACAGAAACCCTACTACATGAGCAAGGGATTAATGAAGGTGTTGGGGAAGAAGAACAAAAAACGAAAGGACAGTGACAGTTAAACTGTGTCTTTCTTTTATTGCCTTTCTTGTAAATGAGAAATATCGCCGAATTAGTTACACATTTACCGCGTAGGATTGCATTTGTTATTTTTACTTTGCGTTTTTGTTGGTAGAGAATCATTGCAATTATATTGCACTGGTATTTTGCGCTTAGCATGAAACCTTTTTTTTTCGAAATGCTTTTTAAATCACAACGTTTGACCTTATCCTGATAAAATTAGCGAACGAAAAGTTTTTTGTCATGTCATTAAAAAAAACTTTAAAAAAGAAAAAAAGCAGAAATTTAATTTGTCTGCACATTTCATAAAAAAGTAAATTTCCATCCCCAAACCTACAAACACAAAACATCCTAAGACGTGTTCACTTCACTGTGTTTTATGAGTGCTTGATTTCTTCATTTGCGGATAATAAACTCCTAAACCTCCAGTTTCTGAGGCATCTTCTACGCATGTTGCCTTTCTTATATTGTTACATTGACGTGTATTTTGCATCGCTGTAGATTTATGATGGTTGTATTTCTAATTTCTATTCGTGCAAGGAAAGTTTTTATTGTTTTGGGGGGCAATTATTATCTGATGTGTTTTGATTACCAAAAATGTGATTGAGTAGATTTTAATAGCTTTTTGTAGAAAGAACAAATGTTTAAATGCAAGCTTTTTATAAATTGATTCAAAAACTCTTGGAACACTAAAAACCCAATGCACAACCATGCCACGCGAAAATCTAATCTATTGTAGCTAATTTTATTGCATTTAAGTGCTTTATTAAGCCATTATTTTCACTAGAGCATTGGGTCTACCATCATAAAAATCATGTCATTAATTTTTAAAAGAAATAAAAATCACATCAAAATTTTTTCACACCATGACAAAACACAACTTATTTTTAAACAATGTTAATTTTATATTGCTTTCGTGTGCTTTATATTGCTCCATCTTTCATTTTTCGTTTTCTGTGTAGACATATATTGATTTTCATTTTTGAGCGATATTTTACTGACCAAACATTGTGTACATTTGATTTAGTTATTCTCTTATGTAGTTTTGCCTCGAAAAACAGCGCATTTTTTTGTGTAGATTCAGTTTTATTTGTGAACGTTAATTAGCATCGTATCATTCAATCTATTCACAGTAAGTTCCAACAAAAAGCGTTAAAAGACTACGTCACGTTTTAACAGAAATGACGTGTTGCAAGAACGCCGTGTGATAAAAAAGATTTTTGATACGCAGTGTTGAAAAAACTTTTCTGCCGAAGTGTTGTGTGTGATTTCTATGAACTGACGACTTACCGCCACAACCCACTGAATCGGTGTGCAAACGCCTGTTGATGACGTGTTTTCGTTTGTGACGTTCGCTTCAATAAAGATGTTTATTAGAAACAAAACCGCTGCAAATGACGTGACGACAGCGAACGGTGACGTATGTGACAAAGATCGATTATGTAGGACGTCACGGAATTTTAAAAAAACGATACCAAACACACACAACAGAAAAAAGACTCTTTCAAATTTGTTTGATAATTTTCAGACGCACTTTAATACTTGTTTTTAGCTGCCGTGTTCTCTGTGTAAGACTAACTTATACAAGAATTAAAAGCGATGTACGTATGTTAAAAACATTCAACTTTTCAATTTTTTTAGCAATGCGAAAACTTTTTACTTCCCATTTGTCCGGCCTATGTTTATTCCCAACTCAAGCGAAGTTCTATTTTAACAAGTTACAGGTAAAATGGTAGTCTATATTAAGTAACGCATACAAAAGATGACGGGCGTGTCACACTTAGGACAACCGATAAAACCCCAGAACAAAGTACAACATTGCCGTCTATAAAAAGTCCTATACAATGACGTTATGGTGCAGAGAAACGCATTTAGAATGTATGACGCTTTGGATAGCAGCTGAAAAAACAACACAAAAACTCAGTTTCGTCGTCCTTTACAAAACCCCTGTGCGCTGCTATTATTAGACTTTTGAGAGAAAAATTAAATTTCCATCACGCTCCGGGCCATAATGGCATGACTTTGCGTATTGTGTAACTCTGGTTAAGCATAGAATAGACGGAGGTGGGTTGAATGCAAATTCGCCTTTCTGGCAATTACTATCCCTCCTGCCGACTCGCGTGTGTGCCGAAGGCTTTCCAATAATTTAAGGCATTTTATCAGAAGGAAAATTCGCAGAAAAATCACTAGACACCCAGAACCGTCTAAATTTAGCCCATGTCAACCACCTTGCTGCAGTGATTGACGCTGAGCAGTCTGTAGGAATTGGTACAGTACGTGCGGAAATTTAATTTGCGGTAAATGTAATAATAAAAGCGTTCACAAACACATTTATCACGCAGAAGTGTACGCGCAGTGAGTTATAAAACAGGACATAGAGAATTTGTAGTTTGAATTTCCATTAATTTTCGCTCAAAAGAACAAAGTATGTCAAAGATTGACCCTAACACGCCTTGCTATTAACTACATGCCATTGTAAAAAAAAGGAAACACGTGTACTTTTCAACTCGACAAATGCTAAAGCACAAACAAAGGACATAAAATCTGTGCTCATGTATATTTTAGACGCACACAATTTCAGGTATTGTATAAGCATTGATTAGTTGTATGAGGCTGAATTCATTACAAATCCAGTTTGTTTTTGACGTAACAAGCGCCTTTGGTCCATAAAAGGTGCGCCAAGGTTGGACCAGTAACAACAAGCAATGTGATTTCGTGTCACAATCTAATAATGGAGGTCAAAAAGATCTTACCGTTAAGAAGGCGCTAAATTTGTTACCCCAGTGACTCAGTAATTTAATTAAAACGCATTTTCTATTCAATTAAAACACATTTCCTTACGTATGCAAGTCTATGTCACAGGTCATACATTAACAAATCGACAACTAGGCGTTTCTGCTTTTATGAGCTGTATCCAAAATACACATCACTTGAGATGCGTTGTATGGCATTTATCTTTGGTATAAGCGGTTTAAAACCACAGTATTTGATGCAAAATATACCAAACTAAAACAGCTGACAGCTTTCGGCGAACTCGTTCTCAGCCAAACGAGAGAATGTTAATCCGTTGCACAGGATTATCCTAACCAAATCTCCTGTAGGCCTCTGTCTAATTCAAAAGGTAAACATGCAAATAAGTTTCTTGAAAATGTATGTAGTTGTGTGTTCTGTTCGTTGAAAAATAGTTTGGACTAAGCCACTAACAACTGACGTATAGGCGTGAGGAATTTTAATTCAAGATCACGCAATTTAATGAAAGTGTATGTTTTGGCGCGCCGGATATTACCGCCTACGGGCTCAGCACGTTTGGCGGATTAATTACAGGTCACAAGTTTGGTCTGTGTTTAATGCTGATCAGTTCGGATAATTGCCGTTTGTCTGGTAATTTTTGCTAGCTGTGAGTAAAATCAAATGGAACACATAAATGCTGACGCTCTGATTAGTTTATTTAATTGGTTAGTGAACTGTCATTTCCTGTGTTATGCGTTAATGCTCTGCGCAACCCCTGTGGGAAAAGGGACAAAGGAAATGTGCATTTAGGTTCACACCTGCTAGACCTAATAATTCCACTATAATTAACTGGTGACCTTCCCAACACCGACCCTTGGCATTATGTTGTAATTAGTAGGTCATTTGCGATACTCATTCCTGTGTATTAGGGTTTCAATTATGATTGACAGGATTTATTACAAGGTCGGGTAGGGATGTTGCGGTAGTTTGATTGTGAAGTGGCCAATTCATCGTGGTTGGCAATAAACCAAAGGGCTTTATGTCGTTCACATACACTACTTTATGTGCTTTTAAAGGGGCATCGGAAGACCAAGCCCCAAACTAATCCAGTCCTTCGAACTTGAAATGCCTGCAACAAAATTTGATGTTGAATGTGCCCAAAAATAATAACCGTTTGTGATTCCTCGTGGGAGGCGGTATTGCCAATCGCTTAATTTAGGAATGTGAGCAAAGACATGTTAAGTACGACTGATTTGGTTAATCGTTGGTTATAAGTAGATGCCTTAAATATTTGTGCTCTCAAAATGCTTCGCGGGAAATTGGATGCTGCGGTGTGGCTCGCCCAGTTTGAAACATGAACTTGACGCATCAACCTACTTATCGCAAATGCGCTTGTTTTTTTAATTGACGTCACCCATCACGAAATCTGTTCTGGGAAATCTGGGTGAGATAAAATCAATGTTTATTGGATGGAAAACGTTTTTTTCCGCTTGAGACGAGGAAGCTGTTGATGGATATCTTATCTACTAAATTTGTAGTCATTTGCTATGATAAACTGTCGATTCCACCTTTTTAAGTTTTACATTCATGGAGAATTTACATGTAGGTGACCGATAGTGATCAAAGTAATGGTAGACTGCTTACAGTTCATTTGATAAGTCATATGGGAGTCATGCAAAGGCAACAATTTTAAAAATTTAAAGGTCATGTGAAGCGCTTTACCGAGTAAAATAATATAGGTTGTTAAAAAAGGCCTGCTTTCTCGGTTCTGCAAAGCGGGCGTTTATACGAGCTTTGTGCAGTAAACATTGATAAAGTTCTTTAAAATGTTTAAACAGAGGATGTTGTTTTCGTCAATTAAGAACGAAGGCGCTGGTTTAAAAATGACCTTTAGGCATGCAAACATCAAGTCCTAATTTAACGTATTTGTCTGGTATGGCCTTTAACATTGTATCCCAGTGCGTTGCTTTTTAAGCAAAATCCTCCAGTCAGACCTTTGCCGTCCATAGGCTTTTAACTGTGAAACCTGAACCGATAACTCGTCACCAACGTAATATGACTCATATGGGAAATGGCGTTCCCTCCTATCCTGTGGCTGTCATTCGACTCTAATCCACCAGACAGTTGGTATCGTGTGGAAAAACCTTGTTAACGTCAATCGTCAAGAAAATACACAAAAAGTCAACACTTTTAGTGCTCACGGGAGTCGAGCGCGTGAACGTCGAAAGAACAAAACCAAAAAAAGAGAAAAGCGAACGAAATGAACGTAAAAGAACTGCTAAAATTGCACTTTCCTTCTGGAAAAAAACATGCGCGTTTTGAGTCGCATCGAACAAGCGACGGCGCCGACGTAAAGCGACAACACAAAAAAAATCAAAAACAAAACTGATTGTGCAAAAACAAGAAAGTGAACTTTAAAAGCACGACACAAAACAACAAACAAGAGACCTCGTTTACGCCAATGCGCTATGCGACAAAGCGAAATTACTGAGGTCACTCAGGCGTTTTCCGAGCTGCGTACAAGTGATTGGTAGATACGTGTCACATGACTGGGTCATCTGCACCACCACTTTGGGGCCGGGTTCGTATCTGCTGCTCGTCGTACTAAACGATGATGTCGTGCCGATGGTCGAATAAACGGTTGAAATAGAAGTCGAAGTTCTACTTTCCATTGTCACAGTGCTTGCTAACGTAGTAGTGGTCACGCAGTTTGTGCGCAACGGCGACGGTGCGCAGTCGATTTTCGGCGACTTGCAAGGTGCTGGCGTATCCTGAAGGAACTCTTTCGGTAGAGGGCGTTTCTTTTTCGGAAGGGGACAACTGGTCGTGCGCTGAATAACGCTCACGGTTGCTGACTGTTGTTCTGTTGTGTGGCCGACCGCGTGTGACTCAACCGCGCTTCCGTCCTCCTCGCGCTTCCTGTTTACCGCGCTCGACACATCACGTGCTTCGTGATCACGTGATTCGGCTGTGTCGTCATCGCACGATGTGGATTCGACTTCGCAGCAATGCGAAAGCTCAAGCTCCTCACAAACTACCGCGGCGGAATCGTCATCGCTCGTCACGTCATCGCATTCGTTCGAAGAACCTGCAAGGATGCAAAACAACGCTGAGTCAGCAAATTTGCAAAAAGGAAGTTTCAACTGGCGGGAAAACCCAGGTTGCAGTACCGCGTCTCCCGCGTGACGTGTGTTTCTGTTTCTGGCGGTTTCGCGCGCGGGCTAATCAATTTTGCATTACTTCCGGGTTTAAATACGGGTCCCACAATTCACACTGGCTGTGCAGGCTGGAAACGGATGCTGGCGCGGCGACAAAGGCCAGTGACGCAGATCGGCTGATTTGGCACAAAATGCCGGAATCCAAAGTCCGGTGACCTTATTGATTACCACTCTTACGTATCATGACCGAACCGGTACAGTATGAATGTTTGCGAGTGAGCCCTTATGTAGAGTAGGCACTCCGCAATCTATCTTTATGGCCTGGTTGTTCATTAACCATGGAGCAGTTTTATGACATAATGACCTCCGGAAAAGCGGCGTATACAACCGGAGGTAAACTCTGTTTCAATTCCTGGCAATAAACGATTCGATCTCTGTATGGGGGATTATGTTGCGTAACACACAGATGTGGGCAAGGCGGACGAATCAACAAAAAAACATCCATCGATTTTGCGAATGGCTTATTCACGGGAAGCCTTAAAGCCGATTCGTAGGCCCTCCACACTCAGCATGGACCCATTGTACATGTAGTTTTGTCATTTTACGTTGGTACAAACGTGGCAATTTTACGCAGGTAACGGTGGCTGTTTTATTTGTATCTCTAGTGGTTGTCTGTGTGTTTCCAGCTTCACAAACTAAATGATTTACAAAAACGCTTTAGCTTTGACACCACAGCTTAACCTTAAAACCCACAGGATCGACATGCTTTACTGCGTTGCAAATATATTTCGGCACACAAAGCTTCATAAACGTACCTTTCACGGTGACTTCGGGAAGGTGTTGAAACGACATAACATGCGCCGTGTTTACTGAAACCGACACAGGCTGAGTGACTTGAGAAATTCGTGAAACGGTTACATCCGTGTTGGTCACACATGACTGCAGTGCGGATGGAGAGGGCGGTGAAGAGTTGTAGGAAATATCATCATCTGTATCCTCGAGGTAGGTTTTGGATTCTGCGCGAAAGGAAACGGGGTTTAAATGCCTTTAGTTCGTTCACGGGTGGTTGCGAATGTTTCGGCTAACAAACGGACGACTGCAATTTGATAGCGGTGTGATCCTATTGTGGGCGAGTAACTTGATCGGGCAGTGGTCGAGAAGGCAACCTAACGTGTTGTTGTCACGATTGCGGTGACAAAACATGGGAGAAACAGGTTGATAAAACACAGGCGCGAGGGCTTAAAGTTACACGCAATGTCTTTTGTTTCCCATGTTAGCCAATACCCAATACCAAAACTTGTGTTTTGCGGTTTGTAAAGCTGTTGTATCAAATTGCTTATAGCGCATGTGGTGACCCTGCACCCCTGGTGACAAACCTTGATACGAATATTTATTATCCTCCTCTGCGTCATTGCCTCGCGGCGCTACTACGTCGATACGTATGTTTACAATGGCGACGACGTCTGGTCAATGTCCCAATGGACATCTGCTCCCCACGACAACGGGTGGCCGTCTCGCCGACGGTTGGTAATTGATAAAGAAGGACACAGGCGAGGTCAGCGCTGTTTAGAAACTGATAAGCAATTAAGCGGCATTGTCGTTGCGCTGCGCGACACTCGTTCCCTTTTGAGAATTTCAATTAATCTCCGAAAGCCTTTCAGTTAATCACTCTCCGTGGGAAGCCAGCAAATGTTCGCTCTTTTATTGTTGTTAGCCAAGATGAATCCATTATCATTCGAGCGTCGAAATCTTTCGATTCATTGAGTGGGTTTCGGCGGAAAACACAACAAAAGGTTGTGTTGATTGCGCGGCTTCATCCGCCTGTATTGTACATAACGCTCGGGACAGCAATTCTAAGATTCTCGAGGTTGCTCATCCAAGTGCACATCGCAATATCGAGGCGATATCGACTGGAATTTAAAAAGGACGTACGCCCCACGGCGGAGGGCCTTTCAACAAAACCGCACAAAGCCGCGGATTTTCGCGCTAAGAGCAAAACAGAGAAAAGGCTTACTGTAATCCAGTCTCTCCTGGGTCACAGTTCGGGTACTGTTTATCTTCGCTTCACTGCGCGTTTAGAGCGCCGGCCCGTTGCGCAGGTTCGTTGCACAAAACGGGGGAAATAAAAATAGATGCTGACTCAAATATCGGGAGGGCTTGTTGAAAAGAAATAACGCCGCACCGATTGAACTGCGAATTACCGGGGATGGCAGGAGCGCTCGAGAAAAATTGGGAGCAGCCGCTGCGCAACGGAAAGGTCAATTGGTATTGGGAAGCAATAATAACTGTTTCTGGACTCCGACCGTGGGACCGTTCTGCAGCAAAGCCACCATTGGCGGAACAGTTACAGTCACGTAGTATGTATGCGCACACAAACCATTGCGTTTGTCCACCACATTACAGCGTTGCAAACACATACACTGACTAGTCATCAGTGCAAAGGATGTATACACGCCTGCAACGGCCTAACGACAGGCAGCAAGCAAACACGGAAGAACCAATTTAGTCATCACGCTTGTGCTATATTAGGATAGACACATTTTCCACCAGCACGGTTCGAGAGCCGCAACTAGGCGTGTGAAAATGCATCAGGCTCGTTGCCATCATCGACCGTCTTCCTGCTACTTCCTCTAACGCTAACGGGATGTTACATCATCGCGCGCGCCGTGAGTATTTGGCAGCCGCGTGTGTGCCTGCAGACGCGAGTGATGAATAATCACACATGCAAAACATAGTAAGCGACGGTCGCCCCACAAACGCGACATATTAACAAAACACGAAAGATGCATTTTGGACCGTCATCCCATGACAACGCCAGCCAACAAACCCATCTAATGACCGAAAAAAACTTGGCGGGATGCAACTAATTTTAATCATTCTTCGGCCCTGGGAACGAATTTTGTTTTGTTGACGTGACATGACTGTTTTACTCGTGTTATACCACATTTGCACATTTTGATCTACAGTCTTCTACAAGGAAGTGAAGGTGCTCGATAGCAAGATGAACAAAACTTTGATTACAGCTATAGCGACAAGTTTTGTAAATATTTACCTGAATTTCGTCTTTTATCAATGTCTTTCACAGTGTTTTCCTTAATTTGAAGGTCTTCGCAATCCCTTTTGTAACTGTTAGATCGCATTTCCGATATTGTGTTCGTTACGATCGTGTAGTCATCCTCAAGGTAAGCGCATCGCACCTCTTGTAATACGTGTGCGACGAGAAGGGCTTTTCGAAGATCCATTCCGCGGGACTTTCGATCGCTGCGCCCGGCCAAACCAGGCCCACCGGCGCCCGATGTCATTTTGTCGATTGAAATGCTGATGAGATGCTGTAATTCGGCATCCATGTCCAACAGCATTTTGTTGTTCTTTTAAAAAGAATGTCTTTCTAAACAAGAATTTCGACAAGTTTAATATATGGCACAAATGAAGACATAAACAATAACAAACCAAAATAAAGGCAGTACTAAAAACACTAACACAACCTATCGTTGCGCCAGTTACCAGTTCTAAAATGGGCCTGGCCAAAATAGCTATCATAAAGGCTTAACGTTGCTACCTGTTTTAATAAACCGATTTGCTACCTGCTCTGTTTAATTCAAAACTAATTTCTCTGATTAAAACTCGGGTTCTCCACAAACAAGTCGCTTTTGTTTCCAGCAGTTTTAACCACAAAGGCTTTGTTTTATCACAATGACGATTGTAACAACACTTATATATCATCTGCAATTACTACAGCACTAACTCCAAGACAAAAACAAACCCCACACTGCTATCCGCGCGAGGCAAATTAGAATGGCAAACCACGAGGTTTATCTAGCTCTGGGCAGATATGAGGGCTGTAAGCTGACTGCTGGAGGCCTTTTTCCCTTTTCAACTGCTTGCTCCACAAACCTTTTTCCTTGTGCCCTTCACGCCACTTCTATTGATCGAGCAACGAACGCTTGGCAATCGACTGCCTGTTTCCCTATTTTCGACCGAACGGCTCGAAGGGCACTCCGCGCTATTGATCTATCGACCCGCCTAATCCTGCCACAAAAACGAGCGCAGAATTACGTCACAAAGCTGCTGCGCTCTTTTTCTCTTTGTCTGTTTATGGTTGAGCGCTCGACGGAGCTGCTCTGCACCCGTGAGACCTCCCGATCGATTTGGGCGAGTGAATGTGCGTCACAATGGGTGGTTCGCAGAGTGTGTGTGCCCGCTCGAGCCTTATATGTTTTGAAACGCGGCGCACAACCGAAGGCGTGAATCTTTCAAAGCGTTGCGCAACTTTGTTTTGGCGGGCGAGGGAGGAAAACGTTTCTTCCGTAGACATTTTCAATACTACCGGTTAGTTTCGACTGCTTTGCACGACTTCTTGCTTTGTCTGCTATAAACTGTTCATAAACTCCAAGCCTTACTATTTCGGCGGGTACTTTTAATGGAATAAGTTTCAGGCTATGAATAATTCACAATGGCCTGAGACAGGCTATGTTTAGATGGTGTCATATAAAAGCTGGTCTTTCTGAAATTGAATTGTGGTCAAAGCCGTTCACGAAAGATTGTATCTGAACATCACGCCACCCCACTGGAAACGTCATCTTTTGTTATTAAGACAAGAGGTCAATTAAATATGTGAGTCATTTAAATACTTTTGTTCTTATTGTTTGCCTTGGTTAAATCATCAAGGTCTTACAGGCTTTTATGGACGCATAAAGGAGAATGGTAACCACATTTCATAGCTCAACAAATATGGCGTTGTTAGGTACCAGCAGCCTACATTGTAAACCATTAAATGACCCATGAAATGCGTGGGGAACCAGTAATTTCCGCCTATACATGCCACTATCCTTACATATTTCCTTTTTAACTATTGTATGTGTGATATTCAGTGCAGTGTAGTAAGAGCAGCCACACGAAATACAATTTAACAATTTTCCAGATTGCTCTTTTCATGCCTCTCAACAATGTAGGATTGTATTCTTGGAGAAAACAGTGTGGCCGCATGGAAAGTAATCTCAGGTGGCTCATGCTATGCTTCGGCACATTGTCGAGTTTGAAACTAAATCGACATGCAGTGTGGCCTTACTGCTTTGCACAGTTGGGCATCTGTCAAACTACCAGTCACGTCAGCTTTCGCGACGGACATGGAACAGGGCAGGACGGGCTTCAGTATATGGTTACCCGGCTTAAAATTTCCTGTAGCTATAAAAAATTAATGAGCATGTTACATCCGTTGGCTGGTGCTGGTAGGATTGGCTTTCTGTTTTTTTTGGATCTGCGAGGCATTCTTGATTACCCTTGGGGTCTCTTTGCTTTACATGTTTGAACCCTCTACCAAGGCAACCAGCTGAATTCCCTAAAGTGAAGGCCAACCAAGCGAATGTCGGCACTAGTTCAATTATACTCAGTACATCCCGTCTGGTCCGACTGTCAGACATAATTGCTTCATCGAATAAGTCGATTAGGACTCCGCCTATGACATTTCCACCAGTATTACCACAATGATTTTCTGGTGGTCATGGCTTGGGTCATGTTTTATCAGTGGCCTTGTCGTTCTAGTTTCTCTAAAGCAGGCACAAAACTTTGGTGGGTTCTAAACTACGTGGTATGGCTAAGACAATGGGATCAGTGTTTTAGAATTCATCAAACGCACACGCTATGAGGGCCTTTGTTTTTTGACAAATAAAATATGTCATTACATTGTGTGGAATAGTTTTGTTAGGATGACAAGATATTGTCGCATTTTGCATTTTTCATGTGTGATTTTTAAATGCAATTCTACGATCGTTGTCAATCATAGACATATAATGCTCCCAAACTTGGATTATAGGCATAAAGTGTTGTAAATGGCAATGCTTTTTACCGCACTATTTGTTTAGTTCAAAAACATTTGCTTAAGGGTATTGTGAAACATTCAGCGCAAACTTCAAACCCCGACACATCAGTTCAAGAGTACAGTAACACCGTGATTGGCAGGTCTACGGCGGACTTCCCCTACTCATCTGGTGCATTTTGTTGCAACCACAGAAGTAAAGAATTAACATCAGGCCACTTCCACCGAGAGCCCGATAAGGCTCCACGTTCCAGCCCGCCGAAAAAGGGCGGCAACAGATTCGTCCTCGTTCGCATGTCGTCATCGCGGGCAACGTGGCGCGCTCCGAGCCAAAAAAACACGCGGGTCTTGTGATCGCGACGCCAGACAAGCGCATCACGTGATCGCGCGGAGCATATGGCCACCGCGCTGGGTTTGTTGTTTCAAAGCCGGGCGGTTCGAATATCTTGTGTCAGTCATCGGAAAACTTCTTCCCGACGAACCGCCGTTATCCGACTTATAGGAATAAAGCGCGCCAACGGCTAAGCGCTTTGTTATTTCCCTTCTTTAGACCGCTGGGGGTATTATTCGGCCTCTAGAGGACCGAAAATGGAATGAATGAAGCCTCACCAAACAGAGTCGCTGGCTTCAATAACTCGACTACTCAATGTAAAGAAACTGCCATGGTGAGTTGAATGGAAATCCGTTGTGGTAACTGTACGCGCGTACTGAAGCCTTGTTTGTATTCAGAATGTAGCTTGACACCACCAAAACAACTAAGAAACGGGAAACAGGCCTATTTGGTTAATTGCCAACGCATTGTTTACAACCATTATAAAACAGGGCCCAAGAAACGCGTCCTTTCTGGCGTGTTTACCTTTACAAGTTTGATTATTAGTAAAAGGTTTACCACAAAGATACCTAAAAAACACAAAAATCGTTACTTTTTACACTACTCTAAACTAACCCAATGATTCAAAGGTTTCTTATTGAAAAGTACATGTCCGCTTCTTAAAGCACACAAGGACACTGTGTATGGTTTATCGATGACGTTTTGGATCTGGTTTTACTTCCATACCATACGGGTGCGTAATCAAACATATAGCATGGATAAAATAAACAGGGTCGGTGTACTCGACACATATGGCGAAACAATGCGGAGATGATATAACCTTACACGTGTACTCGCGTTGTGTCGATCGGCATGTGACGCTTGTGACATCAAACATTCCAAATTTGTCGCTGGTTGGCATAACAACAAAGAGAAAGAAGAGTGCGGGAGCCGAAAAGGCCTACAGCCGGCCATTACTTCACCTTGCCGGCATGAATAATTGAACAGCCACAGGTGTTACACCTTATTAATCCGCTTACAGCGGCGGCCACTTACACGCCGGCAAAAAACGAACTCCATGACGATTTGTATGCGACATACAAGGCCACCGACTAAAATTTGCCGGGATTATGCAGTAATCACGTGTTCGCGCTGGCGGTCACGCTCCTGTGACCCCGGCAATAACATAAGGAGGGTGCAAGCGATTAGGCTCTTGTGCCGTTTGTCGACCGTTTTAAAGCGTGCGACCCGCTGCGGCGCTTGTCAAGAATTAATTACAGTTGTTATCTCGGGTCACGTGGAGACCTCTTTATGACGTCACGCTTGTAATGGTTCGGAAAATCCGTTGTCATGGCGACAGCGCGTGAGAAACTTTTTTTCGGTCACGAATTTAGCTTTTGGCAAGACTTGCCACAAAATAGCTTAATTACAGAGGAAATGTTGCAACACGAAACGTTTTCTTGTTAGTGTCTGTAATTTATTTTTGACCATAACTGACTTAAAATACCAAAGGTTCGTGGATTTCAGGGTATTTAGCCTTGATGTTTATCGGAAACTTGACCTTTTTGCCAACTTGACATTAATTCAGTTTAAAGTTAAACCATGTCTGTTTGCTTCTCAAAACTGGTCGCTTGTTAACATTTACTTTTCGTGTTAGTTATTNGCATTAGATTTAATGTTAATTTACTCCAAATTTATACTGATGCCTAAGATTGAATGTTAATCAACAGCTGTTTCGTCGTTGTAACGTTTTATGTCTGTGTAAGGGATTATTGTTTTATAAATTCTGAACAAACCAGTTGAAACAGACGCCAGGCGTAACTGAAGAAATAACACGAAGCGACAGGCAAACATCATCCATTTCACCCCCCCAACAATGTTTATCGGAAACTTGACCTTTTTGCCAACTTGACATTAATTCAGTTTAAAGTTAAACCATGTCTGTTTGCTCCTCAAAACTGGTCGCTTGTTAACATTTACTTTTCGCGTTAGTTATTCCCTTAAAGCATTTCTCAATGGTAAGTAAATGTCTNCAGTTTAAAGTTAAACCATGTCTGTTTGCTCCTCAAAACTGGTCGCTTGTTAACATTTACTTTTCGCGTTAGTTATTCCCTTAAAGCATTTCTCAATGGTAAGTAAATGTCTACAGTTGTGGTCAAAGCCATACTGTATTTACCCGCAGTTCCATTAAAACTTCATTTTCCCATTTCACGTGTTGACAAACGAGCGATCTTTCGGCCTCGTTCACTTTCCGCGAAAATTCCTCGCTGTACGATTGTTTGCTTTTCAAACAGAGTTCGTCATCGCCATGCGGATTAGGGAGAAATCTATTCATGGCCTCGTGTGCTTTGTCAACAGTAATTATTAACATTTCCGCGTATTGTCATCACATTTCCAAAGAGCAAAATACAGCAAAATTGTTGACAAAGCCCTCACAAAATCAACATGAAATTTGGTAATGATGGCAAAGCTGCTTTCGGCACAAAATCGGCCACCAGTTGTTCTTTAAAGGGATATAAATGTATTTTGCCCACATAGGCATCGTCAGTATCTTAAACAAACAAACACTAGGGGTTTGGAACGGGCCAATAGATGCTTCAACATAGAAAATAAGTACACAAATGGGATTTTAATTCTTTGTGACAAAAGCACTGCTTCATCACCATATTTATAAAATTAGAAACATTCGCAGCATGTCGGAGGGATATATTCTGCGAGAAAACATTCAAATAAATTTGGTACCAATGATTGAAATTAAGTCCGGTGGCAAGTTCAAGGATCAAACAGTGATGCATGTTGTTCAGAATGAGACCTGTTCAGACTTGAACAGGGTTAAAGCATATTTACCAACATTGATTTCTATTGATTTGAATTCAAATAGAACTCAAGTTTTATGTGTAGCTGTTGACTGACAGGAAAGAAAACCATGAACCCTAACTTTGGCAGACAAAAAACCCAATATGAATAAACAACGACGTGGCGCCTAAACAAAGCATCTTTTGTTGTATTCAGCAGTTTCAAAATTCGCTCAACCAGCGACAAACAGATTTGACTAGGCCTCAGTCAACCGGCGGTAACGTTTATTTAACCTCCCGCTGTTGGCGACGTTTATTTATTCAAGTTCTTGATCACCAATCTTCACCCAATCGGGGCCTTATGCTGTCATATATCGGCCAAACACCTTTCTATGGCGTCACGATACAAGCAAACACCTGATGATTCACCCTTTATGGACCCATTCGAACCACGATAACACATGGAAATGGACGTTTATGTGGAAAAACGTTCATATCATATGGAGTCATGTTTTCTTCAGTAGGTTTAAAACCGTTTCTTTAAGCCGACATTACAAATACTGTACGTTTAAGGCACAACACTAACAGGATTTTGTCATAGCAACATGTTTTTCGATCTTTCATGAACATTAATTTTCGTGCAACGTTTTTTTATCGATTTTAGCTGTCAAATGCACCTGGCCACTCTTACTTAAGTACATTTAGGGCGAAATTGTATGTGCGTTGTCCATGCACAAAATCCTTAATTAACAGCCTGGTCTGAACCCCTTAAACTTTTGATTGCGAGATGTTCTAGTGTTTAATTTGACATCCACTCAGCAAAATAGAAAAAAGGCCTTTATTATATATTTTTCTTGAATTTGCAGCTGATGTTTTGTGCTGGATGCAATCGATATGATCAAACACGGGCCTATAATTATAAAAACGAATTTGCCGTGATTTAGTTTCATTTTCAACGAACTTTTTTGTGCCCTAGAACTTAAGGTTGTGTTTGGACTCGATGTAAGTCTCACTGGGAAAAACAAACAAAACTAAGTTTCACTTGTTAATGATCGACACAGAGATTTAATGACACCAAACATGCTTGTTATACTAACTTGCGGCGTTGGTGTGACCCTTATCGGTATTTTGTTATTCTGCGACAAAGGTTTATATTCACTTGTGAACTGTATAGCTACACAACAACAGTCTGGTGTAAAGAACCACAAACGAAACAAATGTTAAAAATGATGTAAATGTAAAAAAACGTGAATATCCGCCCTGGAAATAGTCAAATTGGGAATTGAAGACGTTGCAATAGGCCACAAAAACCATTAATAATGGTAACACAGTACATCTGTGCCAAGTGTATGGGCGTGTTTATTCATACCCGTCCATTAGCGGCTATTAGCGCTCAACGACTGTAACTTTCTTTTAGGAAACAGCGGTTGAACGAACTACAACGCGGCCACAAATTGTGGGAAAATGTGCGACTGGTGCGGACCACTACTGCGCATTGACACTGTACGCGCGAGGATTAAATCGGAGAAATGATTGATTTTTAAAGGCATCCTACAATAAGCTGTAACCACAGAAACCAACAAAGTTTAGGCGATATCGCGCCGTGGCACGAGTTGCGCTGGCCAGCAATTAAAGTCTCCACCCAAAGTTTCAATTAGCTCGTAACGCACACCACAGAGGATGTAGGCTTCTCGTGCGTTGCGCCGCAACAAGATGTTGGTATTATCGACGGCGCTACTCTAACTGCTTATTAGCGTACGGCGCACAAGGGCCACTGTGTAGCCTTACTTTCATCACATGTATTAGTGCTGCTTTGAATCTCAACAACAGTTATTTGTGTTGCGATTTTAAGCAGCAAATTTAGCGCTTACCGCAACAAGCTAGGTGGTATTTACGGCCTAAGAAACGGTATTTCCACAACCACGACGTATGACGGCTATGAGACCACAAGCTAGCGTTTTTTAGGATGTCATGATGTCTATACATTTAGCACATTTGAAGGCTCGTATTGGTTTCGCATTGATTAGACGCGGATGTGCGTTTGTTATTCAATTAGCTTTCGCGGATTCCATTTTTTCGACTTGTTAAATGCATTACGTATGTGGACTTGCCCATTGCGTAAAACAAATTTACCCAGTTGCCCAAGACGAGGTATTGAATCAGACACGACCTAACGTATATGACGCATTTCAAAATCTATTTTACAATGAAATTCAGGAATAGGGAGCACAAGTAACGGTTTTCAGGCAATTTTTTATTGCTATCAACAAACGTCTTTACGCCATCTGAAACTTGCGCTACTGACTGCCATATAATTCTACAGACAACCTTTCCCTTAAAATACAACTATAGGTTCAGTACATATCCTGTGTGTTTATTGAACAACACAAACTGACAAGATAGCGAACTTTGGCTATCGCACGACGACACTTGAGCGCCCACTGGCGGAGAGTCGTAGTAGATGATTGCATTGGAAGGTGGCGGGTTGAGCTATGTCAATGATAATGGACTGGATTTGATCACATGAGCACAGTCTTTAGCACCTCGTATCACTCTGTGGTGTGACCCCACCAAGTCTTTTCGACCGCCGCCTTCAATAAGGACTACACTGTGCTCCTGTTTAAATATACGTCACAAAGTAATTTTGGTGCAATATTGATTTCACTTGTACTACAATAAAAAAACACCCACTGATGACAGGGTTTATTGTAGAATAAAAGTCATATGTTTTTTATTCAAGAATATTTCCATTCCGAATCATTTTAAAAAACAGTTATTGCATTAAACATTCTGACCACAGCGATGAAGGATAATTTTAGATAACTGAGCTATTATTTACAATGCAATAGAAAAAACATATTCTGACTTTAATACAGAATTTACAAGGATACATGTAATGAACAGTTCTTTACCTTCAAAAAATAAAAGCAAGTTTATGTAGAAATGCTTACCATAAGGTTGTGGCCTTCTCCCGGTATAAAAGCAGTGACTGTCTTTCCATTGCTCAGTCGTACAATGCAGCATTTTCGATTTGCACTATTTGGCTTCTTGGGTTTTCTAATCACCAGCTGCAAAACAAGTTTTAACTTCTAAGTTCACACAAAGTAAAGTATTTTAATAACTATTCAAAATAGGCAAAGTTTAGTGACAAAGCAAAAACAAAATTTTAATCAGCTGGGAAAAAGAGCCACTTACTTTCACAACTACACCCTTTATTTGAGGCCTGCCCCACATTTTTGACTTCGGCTTAAATTGTTTTCTTAAGTAACCATCATATTTCTGCATTCGCCTGTCCATCTCTTTGAATGAAAAGTTTATCTCCGGTTGAGGAAGTCTTTTGTGCTGGACAAAAAATGACATTGCATTGAATTGTTGCTAGAAAATTAGAGGTGCAGTGGTACATACATAGTACATTATTTAAATACAAAACAAATTTTGTTTGAGGCTCTGACTTATACAGTTCACAGCAAAGGTACTTCTTACCAAACAAGAGCTTGTGGAAAGATGGCTGCCTTGCTTTGAAAACAGGAAAGGTTCATTTATAGTTGAAGGTAACAATGACCAAGAGCACTTTTGATTGTTCTGCCCCCAAAAATTTTTCAGTAAGTTTGCTTTTCCATTGTTACTAGCGAATGTTCGACTTGACACATTGTTGAAGTTTCTCGATAATCCAATGCCATGATGACCTGATAATCCATACGAAAGAAATGTGCTTAATCCTCTCATATTTTTGAAAAAATATGGAATTAATGCATTGCAATGTGCTTGTTTATTACCCTAAATCTTTCTTGAAAAAGATGGAACAAAAACAATTCTAAAACATTAGAAAATGAAGTCATAGTCTACACAAACAAAATTTCGTTTGAGATAAGTTTTGCATGAGTAACGACTAACGACAACTGTTGCTGAAAACGATCAGCATTTAAAAAACATCAACAGCGAATGCCACACATTTTCACAAATACATTGTAAAGCATAGAAATCAGCATGACATCTTTAATCCAAACCACTACAGCTTTTTATGTTTAAACGATATAAATGTCTTGAATCGTTACACTGTCTACTGCATTCATAATCCAGATGGTTTGCACATTTTGTTTGAAAGAAAAATGGATCTAAAATAAAGATAAAACCCAAAAATTTACCAAGACCATAAAATTTCCATCAATCAACCTTTGACCTATTGTTTTACTTTCCTGTTTTTACTTTAACCTTTGCAGAAAAGTTACTTATAGCGACTTGATGTTAGTTTTGCGATCTGGCATATTTAGAGGTTTAATATTTTAATAAAAAATGTAAACGACAGTTGACTATCGTACAAGGTTTGCTATTTGTATCTTTTATGTCAGCCACTTTTTGTTTTGTTTCAAAACTTTAGCCTTTCGAAAATTTTGCGGCAGTGTGGTGGGTGGCACTGAGTGCTAATTATACGCGTCGTATATTACATTCGTGTCATCTCTGATTATGAATGTGTCAATCGAAAGTCTATTGGCCGATGCAAAGTATCTTGTAGGTCGTTTGAAGGTTAGCATAACATTTTTTTAAATTTCTTTACAAAAACTCTGACTAGTATTGTAGTTGAAAACCTAATTAAAACGTAACTACCGGAAAACTTGTGTATAGCAAATACATTGTGCACAATCAAGCACTGATGAGTTATAATACTTCTATTTTACTGTTCAAGTTTTCTGGAAGTTGTGTTTTCAATTTACCTGCTCTTCAAGTCTGTATCTATAGTGTTTCTAAGTTTGACGCCTTCTTTTAGACAAGTTAAAAAAATCAATTGTAATTTTCTATAGGATCATGATGTTGCTGCAGAGGCACTTGCAGAGCAGACATCCTCTCTACAAAAAGACATTGAAGCCAGAAATACATACCAAGAAAACCTGAAGGAATTAAACAAAGTTGCTGGACATAGGCCAAGGTCTACACTTGTGTTAGGTACTGTGTCACAATGTTTTATGCTTTTTCACTTCACTAATTTTCCTGCAATAGTTTGTTTTTTTACCAAGTGAGGTTGTATACCAATGCCTTAAAATATTTGTGCTTAAATTTTACCATATTGATTTCCCATGCTGTTGGTCTTGGCAATAATAAAATTATAGATGGAAAAATGACCATCTCAGACTTTTACTGGTTATTTATGGAATAGTAAACATGAACAGTTACAAAACAGGATAATGTTATGTTAATTTGTTACTAGATGTGTATGTTATTTGATTATTGCATTTGTGCATTTCACTGCCAGTTTTGTCATGATTCTGCTTGTATTCAACTATTTTTTTTGTAGCTTTTGATGATTAAAGCATTTCACACAGACACTGCCAGTTTGTCATTTGTGTATAAACCTCAAAAAGTTCTAGCAATGTCTGTGTGAAATGCTTTAATCATCAAAATCTACAAAAAAATTAGTTGCATACAAGCAGAATCATTCAACAATATTGAAAGCATGTTAAATGTTTTACTTCTTTATTTTAAGTAATATAAAAAACGTTTTTACAAACTCATGCATGTAAATTCAAAGTTATTTAAATTTTTGTGTTGTTTAGATTAATTTTAGCTCTGTTAAGCTTACTTGTCATACAAAAACTGATGGTTACAGTATTTTCCAACAAAAAAGGTTACAGAAATTTGTTATAACGAGTCAAATTATGTCACAGGTATTCAACAAGAAAATTGTGCCATACGTTCATTGCAAAACGAAAATGATGAATTGCGCCAAAGTTTAACTGACCACCAGAACGCCCTTGAGTTGATCATGACCAAATATAGACATCAGATGGTTCAATTCATGAACAATAAGAAGTTAGTTAATTTTTTCATGTTGTGTCATTGTTTTTGCGTTAGATACAATGAATTTGACTAAAAAATTTTTGTTTGTGACTAAATTTTGTTTTATGTGAACATTTTCTTTGCTAGTTTGCTGCAAGTTTTTCCATCTAAATCCACCTTTTCTGAAGATGAAAAACAAGACCTTGTAAAAACACAAATGTTAATGGACAAGGTATATACCACTACAGGTTTCATCTAATTTAAGCATCACTAGCGAAATGTTTCAGTATGTATTTACTAAATACTATTTAGTCTGATATATATTTGAAACTGAAAAATTAAACTTTATACTTCCCATTTAAATTACATCACTACATTTTACTGCTATGTCCTTATTAATAANTTTATTACATTTGAAAACATCTGCAACTCATTGTGGTAAATGCACCACACAAGGGTACATCAAAAATTTCAGAAAACATCTTGCATAATACTTTGTGATAGCATACACTCACAATTGATGTAATACGTACAGATAATTTGTTACTAAAGTTTTATGTAAGTTTTCTGAGTACAAACATAGATGGCGAAAGTGATTTTGCCAAACACCCATAATGAAAATTTTTACTATTACCATTACTTTAAATGCGGTATCCTGTAAAAATGCTGCAATGTTTTCTTTGCAAAGTGCACATGGTTTGGGGTAATAGCTTTCAAGAATGAAGCACGTTGCTTTGCCACAGAAAATTCATCTTCTAAGGCGGTTTAGGATTTTTAAAGTTTGGCAACAAAAAATAAAACTTTTCGACTAATGAGATGCAATGCTGACACAATAGATAAATGTATGACAAAAAATGTGGTAGATCTGCATCAATACATTTTTAACAAAGTAAATTGTTGTAGCTGTTCTAGTTAAAATGACATGGATTTCAAAATACATCGTGATTGCTAGAATAAAACATTTGAATAAAATCAGGAAATTGTGAATCTTGTTAACTGGCAAACCTGAAAGCAATTGCACAATACCTACATTGCTAATCCTAAATTGAGCAAACCATAAATTGGCACAATTAAAATCAGTGCATCTAAACAACAATCGGCACATTTAAGGTGTACAAAAAAATGCAACACAAAATATACTTGCGGGCTTGTCAAAGGGATACATGTCTTACAAACAGCTACACACTACTGTATAGGGTACACAAATTTAGTGCATTGCTATATACGGACAGTACAACAATATCATCACAAAATTTCAGAATTTGTTTCTGTATAGAGTTGCTTATTGGTTTTTTGTCAAAGCTGCCAAACTAAATGTGTACCTATGCTAACTGTGCAAATGCTTGTTCACAGAAGGCGAATGGACAGTACATTTAACTCAATATTAAATCAACTTAAAAACATCATTTGAATCAGGACCTATAAAACAGCCTAGGTTTCGAATCTCTTTTTATGAAGGATCTGCATTTTTTTGAAATGATGAGTTAGTTAGTGGTGTTTGTTTAAGTCTTTTCAGGCCAGACTTTGTTGAGGAATTTCACAGTTTGTTCGTAGATCATGAAGACGATGGCAACATCAGCACAAACACGACCAAGTCTTGGAATCGTACCCTTGTAAAATCTGCACAACATTTTTTTCAAGTTTAATTTAAAGAATATAAGTTTAACCTAATTTTGACAGTAAGTTTAACCTAATTTTGACAGCTTATATGCTATAAATGCACAAATTATATACCACAGTCACTGTACTTCAAAACAGGTTAGTTACTCTTGTAGTTAATGCATCTCAATATCAAGCCTGGTCACCATATGACAACATAAGGAATCTTTAACAACACAAGGGTTGTCAAACGTAGTGTTGGTTTATGGCACGAAAAGAGTAACCATGTTTTACTTACGCCATAACTCCTTCCTTCTGCCAAATTTGCTTGGCACAGTCCCATGTATTCTTGTATCTGTGAGCTTCCAGACCCTACAATTATAAAACACAATTTAGCGACAGTGGAAAAACAGAACATTCTGTATGTAATAGGTGCCAAAAATTTAATCTCTACGTTTTCTGCATGCAAAACTTCTAAATAGTTTACCGCATTGTCAACTAGCAACACATTTTAAAGTGAAAAAAAAACTTTAATTGTCCATGTACTGTTATATGATGTTTAGACTGGCAGGGTTATTGTGCTTTTAACGATTTTTCAGGTTTTTTCAAACCAATAATGCAGCTTGTAAATACCTGCTCTGAACAGTGAAACAATGCCAAGGGTACAACAACAAAGCATTCAAATTTATCATTATTACTTCTGGACAAAGATACGAACATCATGACATCAAAGTATGTTTACAGTCTCAATGACATCATATAACATGCACAACCTGGTCATTATGCCATAATTAACTGACCTGCATTCGTGTTTTGACGACATCCAATGGAGTGTTTCCAAAAACAGATGCTGCTCCAGCTATAGCACCAAAACAACCAGTAACCAGAAGACCAACTTCTTTACCAGGGTCATCACCTCTGTACCTGAAAACAATATTGCATGTTTGTCAGACAATGGTTTTTTGAACACTACAGATTCTGAGGCCCCATCTGACAGCCATGTTATCTTGATGGTTTGATTTGTGCCACAAGCATGGATCTTACTCAAAAATTTTTTTAACAGTTTTGCCAAGGTGTTCATGTTTTACAGTTAAAACAATTTGAAACAACACATATATATTATGTTTTACATTTAATTCTTAAGATTAATTCAGTGTTAGATTTATCAAACAGTAATATACCGCTACTATAAAACTTACCAATTTCTTAAAGTTGTCATCACATAAAATCGGATGGCTTGGTTTGACCCCTGTTTTAGCATTGTGGCGGTGAGACCTTGGTAGGTACCTCTTAGACCTAAAAATATGAATTAGTTTTTGTCAGTAAAAATTTAATATGTTGTTTTGCTCAACATAGCCACTTTAGCACCAACCAAAAAAATAATGTTTGTACTGTGTGCAGCTAGTTTCAATCCGTTACCTTGTTCTTTTACGATTTGAACAACTCCCCGAAAAAAGCCTTTGTATTTGGGATTTGGTCCAGTTTGGTCATGAATAAATTTCACCTGGCAACACAACAAGTTTGTTTCAAGAAAACAAAACACCAGTGCTTATATGTGTCAAATTTTTGCAACAAGTTCACATCCAGAAACACAACCAAAGAGAATCAATGTCAATGATGTCAAAAAGCAACATGGTTTCTAGGTATTAAATGTCACTAAGGAAACGTGATTGGGCAAGTAGTGGGAGTGGCAGGGGGTGGGGCAAATTCCTTTGAAGTCCTATAAATAACTTTCTTATTACTCTTTATGTCATATCTATGTCAGTTATTGTTACATATGTAATAGTTATGCATAGATGACATGCAAAAATGTATACACATGTGACATAATATTTGGCATAAAAAATTAAATTTATTTTTTGCTGTTATCACAGTTATTAATATTTTTATCTCACTTTTACGGTCTCCATGGGACAGACAACAAAGATGGCCTCAGCAAGACCGGCACCCAGCCCACAGAGTAAACCGTTTGTCGATGTCAGCTTTCCATTTTCATCTCGCACTTTATTAGATAGGAATTCAAACATTCCAAACCTATGTTGTAAAAGATTAAGGTGCTAAGCGTGGTTCCAAATTGGGTGTTTCGTACTGTACCATCAATACATCAAAGTTTTACCAAAAAAAGTCAAATACGATTGTTGAAAAAAGATGTAAACTGTTTCATGGATTGTACAAAACGTTTTTTACAGTACAGTTTTTTACATTTTTACTGCATTATTAACAAAGTTTATGTATCTACTAATGAGTCTACAGCTGTTCGCATAATTAGGACTAGCACTGATCGTGTTGAGGCACTGTTACCCAAATTGATATTGATTTACCAGGTCTGGTTATGAGAGATAAAGATCACAGCCTACTTTACCTGACAGCTGCCTTGGGAATTGATCCATACACCAGAGAGCTGAGGCCGCGATATAAACCGATGACACCATGGCTCTTCACTGTCTGTCCAACACAGTCCACAATTCCTTCAACAATAAAAAACCTGGTTGTACATCAACTATTTATTTAAAATTTCAAACGTGTAATGAATCAAACAGCTATTGGTTATTTTTTTTTAAATCCATACCAGAAACACAAACTTTCGCTAATGAACGCTTGGACAAACTTTAAAAAGCATTTTCACATGTTTCAACATTCTCAATTTGACAAGTCAATACTTATACATCAAAAATTTTTTCTCTTTGACAATCATCCATGCTATTTGCAAGAAAAGTGATCTTTTGATTTGGCAACCTGAAATGATTTTTTAAATCAAACCTGTGTATTTTGGTGGCTTGACACTTTCTGCCAACTGCAGTTGTGTTTTTACATATTCGGTTGGAAAGGTGATGCAGATTTCAATCCCACCAGCGATACCACCTGAACAAAACCAGCATTTTCTTACACCTCAGGGCAGACAACATGTTACATTTGGACTTTGCCAAAGGGGGAACCAGCAAAACAAACATTGTGTCTGAACCAAAGGTCAGAAAACCGGTAAAACAAACATTGTGTCAGCTTAATATTTTTTCTTTGCTTTCATGGCCTTCCATCAAGGCTAAGTGTGATCTAATGTTGAATATGTTATTTATTTTTACAGACAAGCAAACCATATTTGTACAAAAATCAAATATCAGCTGACATTGTGTTAGTTATTTGCTGACACAATTTTTTTATGTTACCTTTTATATTCAGAACAGTTTACTGTCATATGATTTAACAAAATTGAAGTCGGGCAATACTGGGCACAACGCTTAGACAACAAAGTTTACATACCTGCTAACACAGCCTTAACAGGATTTTTGGGCTGGTTTTTGCCTGCTGCAAGGGCACCGACCCTTCTATGTGATACCAATGTGGTTTGGCATGAAAGAGGTGATGTTCTGTTGGGTAGGGTTGCCGTAACGTTGGCCGTTGGTGACAGCAATTTACAAAGTGATGGCTGACGATCAGCCATGATGGTGCTAGAGTTTACCTAGAAATAAAATTTTACTTAACAAGAGTTTTTATATTATACCAGAACAATATAGCTTGTATATTTACATTGCCATTTTTAATTTGTAACACTACTAAACACCATTTGTCTTACATTAATCTTTCACTTTACGACATGTGTTTCATATATGTCCCAAACATGTTACATGAACTCACCTTTGTGCAGGTGATCAGAATTAGAAAGCAAATCCTATATACACAACCATTAGGGTATTAGATTCAAATGTACACTATACATATAGTTTTCTAAAAAAACAATAAAAAGTTACTGGGCAATAATCATATAAATGCTCACAAAGATACAGTTTTAGTTAATATAACTGCTGAAAATTCCTCACAAAATAAGGTGTACAATTTTTGTGTCACAAAATTGAGCTTAGACATAATTTAAAGGATTTGGAGAACTGAAAAACACACACATACAAATCTGTTCAACAAAGGTGTTGTATACAGCTGTTTGTGCTGCTTATCAATAGGTAGAACATCAGACACTTTTTAGGTTTTTTATCATGTACTTAAAAACACATTGCAGTGTCAACTTTGCAACTTTAAACCGGCATTTTGCTGTATGCCCGATGGTCTATGAGTAACTTAATCCATATGCACTTATTGCATTTTCAGCTTGAAGACTGTCTGTAGTTTGTAGTGTCAACCATTTTCTTTCCGCACATTGCACAGATACCCTTCTTGTAAGCACAGCCCTGGCAAAAATGGGCCCCAACTTGGTGAACAATACTTTTGCAAACACGACACTTGACAAACTTCCCACTGCTGTAGGGATTAAATCTATTTTTCTTTTGAGTTAGTGCTTTGTTTTCGTTTAGTTTCCTTCCACCTCCTTCTGTTGTGTTACGAGCACCTTGTTTCCAAGGGTCCGGGGTGATCACTTTGCCCAGTTTTTTCTCACATTTACTGCAAACCATTTCAATCGTATCTGTCAAGAAATAAATTAACAAACCTTATTTAGTAGTTTTAGTTCTGATTTGTGTTTTTTTCACATTGACTGTTTTGTGAGGTGGTCAACTGTTTGTTTATAATTGTGCATTTCCAGCAATATTTCTAATGGAATAAAAGTATTTAATACTCCTTCAGTTAATATGTTAAAAATTTGTCTTGAACTTTTAATGGAAAGTTCTTAGTTTACCATTGGGCAATAACCATACTTGGCTTAACTGCAATATACATCTAGTGCCACGTCTGTTGTACAATGTACGTAAGCAACTAATATTTTTGCAGCACGGTCTAAACAGACTTAAGCATGACTGGACACTTTTCTGTATATCTGGCATCGTGACTTCTCCCTTGAAGGTTTGCAGACAATAAAACATTTTGTCATCGTCGTCGCTCGGTTTTTGTTTACACCTAATACGTGTGCGCGTTCAGGCGTGCAGCAATTTATTTTTGCTAGGATAATGAGATGAGACTACTGATCTAGAGATGAGACATGTCCCTGGGCCAGGTCTGACGATAACAAATAACATGATTTTTGGCATGGCGATTTAATGATTATGTGTTTTGTTCTGTGTAAAAGCTGCAATCACTTGTTCCGATGCCCCAACAATAAACCTAATAAAGTTTATTACCTTTTTTAACTGCATTTACATTATTTTTTAAATAGTCATTCTCTACTTCTCTGGATCTTCCATACTTAAAGCCAATTTCAGCTGATGCTTGTATTATAAACTGCAAGAACAGTGACTTTATTTTAGTCGCAAAACTTTGCTTTCAGCCAAGAAAATCTTACAAACTGCAGACACAGATGTGTAATAAACCAACGCCATTGCACTTGCGTACAGAATAGGTTGCATCCACAAACAAGGAATAAATAGACAGTGAATAAATAACGGACATGGATGGATATTGAGAACTTTTATCTGTCAGGGCGTTGTTGTGAAAAATATAGTTGTCTTAAAGTCTTGTTCATGACCACGTCCACAGATCTAAACAGATTAACATTAAAATTGTGTGAGGGTAAATTGTTGAAAAAATAATGAGATAGTAACCTGTCTATAGGATGAATGATAATAGGAATTGCTAACAGGCCACCTGCAGTAGAAATCCATTTATGTGCAGTTACAGGAAGATTTGGCATTGATTTTCGAAGTCCAAACAGCATACCAGCACAAAGACGATTAATAGTTATGCCTGTAAAAACAAAAAAGATCACTGGCGGTCAAAAACTTGAGCTTTTTAACTGATTTGACTACCTGGTATAATAACAGAAGCAAATGATTGCCACACAAGAGCATCAACAAAACAAGCTGTAGGTGAGGAAACAGGGGTATTGGAAGAAGCTTTTGATTTTTTCTGTCAAAAATACTTGTGTTTTTGGCAAACATGCATGAAATGTCAGAACTCAATAGATATATGCACTAAGAAAAAAAAACTAAAAATAAGGATTAGAAAACACCAAATTTACCAAAGCATGATGACACTTTGAAGATGCATCTGCTAAAACATATGTGCTAGCAACCAGATATGACGCCCAAACAAATGACTTTGGCACCAGAGATCGAAAAGCTTCACCCACTTCATTTGCATAACCTGTATTTAGAGAAGATCAGCTATAGTTGTACTTATTTAGAGCTAGTAATGATCACAAAAAATCTGCAACAAACCAAGGTATCGTAATGGTGTGTCCCTGAAGATATCTCTGTCATTTATTTCAGTCTTCTTTTGCATCACAATCTGCTCAAGCAACGCATTTTCCATTTTTAGAATAAATAATGCACTCAGCACCAGTAGCTATTCACAATGCTATACCAGTATATATTTACAGCAAATCAACTGCAAACCAACAACACAACGAATTAAAAAAACGTACATTGTCTAACTTGTACTTAGTCATTACCTTACTTTTTAGTAACGCTGCTGATAGAATAATACAAAAATTAATGTAAAGCAAACGTCAAAAGTACGAATCCAACCTGAAAATGCTTCTTACAATTCACGTTGGCTAAATCTGACAAGCGTGTCAACATAAACAAAACAATAAACCATTGTAACGTCAGAATTTGTTGCAAAAACGCAACGAACTGCAATATATCCTGCAACTGATAAAAATAGTTGTTACGTTAGCTATAGTTTTTGATTGGATAAGGTTAAAAAAATGGATCCAAAAACTAAAAATCGCTAAAATGCGATTAGATAGTCCACAAATAAACTCAACTCCAAAACATTATCTTATTGGTACGGATTATACTTTTTCCTACGCCGGTCCCACGTGACCAAATTGTCTGCGCAATTCTTTTTGGTTGTTGTTTTTATCCTGAACGGTGTGTTTACGTGCGATTTGTTTTAGTATTATTTCCTTTCGCGTTTCACTGAACAAGAAGAATACATTGCTTCGATTACGGTGAGTTTCATAAATGGCTTATTGTGTATTGATACAATGTGAGAATATAATTTCCCACTTTTGACCACCTTGACTTTGTTGCAATGCATTGTGTTGTGTTGTTCAACAAAAAGTCAATCTTAACTATTGAGGTGGCAAAAGGGAAAGAGCTCTCTGAAAGACGAGAGTGATTTTGAAAAGAAAATGTGCTGGAATAGTATTTGCTTTCAAAACAAGCATTCATGTTTAAATTTGAGTTTGACTGTTGTTATCTTTTAAAAACTTGCACTACATGCAAATCATATGCACAATCCTTCTTTATTTTTAAGGTTCCATCTCCCGTGTGATGACAAACAGCACTTTACAACAACATGAAAATGATTCTGTCAATGATGCCTACAAGCTTTTTGAACAAAAATTGCATTCTCCTAAGTATGTCGTTGCACCAATGGTTGATCAGAGTGAATTAGCATGGAGAATGTTATCAAGAAGGCATGGTGCACATCTTTGTTTTACACCAATGTTTAGTGCAAACACTTTTATAAATGACACAACGTACAGAAAAAGGGTAAATACTTTTATGTTTTTTGAAATCCTTATTTTACGTTTGTTCACCAACAAAGGCTGTTAGAAGAACTTATAGCTAAAACAAAATTACTTAATTTGAAGTATTTTTTTGCTAATTTTGAATGGTAGGTGTTGGAGGATTTATCATGCAAGGAAGATCGTCCATTAATTGTGCAATTTTGTGCTAACACTGTTGAAAACTTTGTCAATGCTGCACTGCTTGTAGAAGGTTTATGTGACGGAGTTGATTTAAATCTTGGTTGCCCACAACATATTGCTAGACGAGGTACATTTAAATGATAATTTGTCTACTATTTATGGGTTCTCTTGATGGGCTTCGTTTATATTCCTTTTTTGTATAATGCTGTTTTGGTCGAGAAAGAGTCATTAAAATTCTTCTTTTTTCACACATGGTTGATGGGCATCTGAAGCTATGCACTGACAAAACCTTTTACCCTGGTTCATTTTCATTGACACAGGTCATTTTGGTGCATTTCTTCAAGAAGATTGGGAACTCATTCAAAACATCCTAAGTTGTGCATGTAAAAAGTTGTCTGTTATGGTTTCAGCTAAAATTAGAGTTTTTCCAGAGGTGTGTAAATTACTGTTTGTGAAACTAGTTTGGGCTAATAATGCTAGTGCAACATTTTTTTCCAGATTGACAAAACTGTGAAATATGCTGAAATGTTGCAGCAAGTGGGATGTCACTTTATTACTGTTCATGGTCGGACAAGGGACCAAAAAGGACCTCTAACTGGGAAGGCAAGCTGGTTGCATATTAAAGCAGTCAAGTACCCTTTTGCCTTGCTAGAAAAACATAACTGTTATAAGCATAACACGCTAATGTTGCTTTCAGGAAAAATCTTCAAATTCCAGTATTTGCAAATGGTAATATTCAGTACACAAAGGACATTGAACAGTGCTTACAAGAAACTGGTGTTGATGGGGTAATGACAGCTGAGGGACATCTCAACAATCCACATATATTTGAAGGTACAACATTTTCCTATTGTCAAGTCCAACTAAATGCAGTTACTGTTGCTAATTAATCCATCCGCTGTAAGTAGTAAAAGTAAATGGTGCAGAGGCCACAGTATGTTTTTGACCATATTTTGTGTTTTTTAGGAAAACAACCTCATGTAAATGATGTAGTTCAAGAATATGTTGAACTTGTTGAGCAATTTCCTTGTCCCCTCTCCTATGTCAGGACACATTTCTTTCACCTGTGGGCACATGCCCTTCAGGTCTGTATTTTTTACTGAGTTTGAGTAACAGGGATATGTAGATTTACTTTTTCAAGTTGTCAACTTTATACCAGCTGACTGCAACTGCACACAAAAAATGCAGAACAGGATAGATTATTGGGAGACTTTGTTATATCAGTCAGCTTAACAAGTTGTGAAGCAATTTAACAGGTTAAAAAGTATAAAAAGCCTTTCCTGGAATGACAATAATTTGCAAACCTTAGTTGTTTTTACCAGGTGCACAAGGACATGAGAGAAAAATTTGGTCAAGCTACTACATTAGAGGGTTTGAAACTTTGCAATGAAGAACTTAACCGAAGGTGTAAAGCCGTAAGTTTAAATTTTTGTGTTGAAAACTATTGTCACTAACTTGTGCTAAACAAATGTTTTCGATTTTATTAGGATGAGAAAAGTGGGACATTTACCATGGAAAGTACTCCCCACTGGGTTTGCCAACCCTACATACGACCCAACAGGTACACTGAAAACATTTTTCAAGTGTTTCTTTTGTGGGATTTTAAACTTACAGACACTATATCTTCAATTTTGATTGTAGGCGACCCAATCCAACTGCAATCAAAAAGAAAAATGATGATGTTGTGAAAGAAGTTGAGTTTTGTGGTAGTCAGGCATTATCTGTAAGTGTTGTTGGTCCTTTAGAAAAAGCAAAATGCCTTGTTTCATTTTATTATCATTCAAAGCCTGATTGATTTGTTTCAGAAAAATCAAGCCAGAAGGTTGGCGAGATATGAAAAGAAGATTGCTGTCAAAAAATTAAAACGAAAGAAAGAACATGACAGAAAAAAACAAAGGGAAAAAGAACTGGTAATGTAAGATTAATTATGGGTCCCTTTTCATGAAGGGGATGCATATTTTTCACTCTACCCTTTTTAACTATTGGTTGACCCACAGGCCCCCAGAACATAAAATTTTAAGACAACAATGTTGAACAAAGTCACCTTGAAGTTTCCTATTATGACGCAGTGTCAATGCAAAGTATTCTAAAGTAGTTTGTGACTTTTGATTTTCTGGTCTAATCATAGTATACTGATCTGTTTGGACGATATGTCGTTTCATTGTCTATAAAGGTTCATAACTATTTTTTCCTCATTACCCATTTCCATTTCTGTTTTACTCAATATAAAACAATG
>QXVZ01011413.1:0-15437 GCA_008931825.1 Phallusia fumigata | reverse complement strand
CCACCTCCGACATGGGAGTAATACGATCCCCCAGCATAACCTGGACAAAGTCTTTTCACAATCTCTTTTATTCCAGATTAAACTATAAGTAACTTACCATGGTACACCAAACTTGTTCCAGTCTTTCTTGGACATTCCCTTCGTCCCCACCTCACATAAGTTGTACCTGATTAAAGTGAAAATACGAATTTGAAACAATCCACAAGAACAACATGTTACTGTTTGTGTCATAGTGCTTAACAAAATTACCACATTGGCAACATAATTTTAAAAGAATCTACCGCTTAATTGTTCACCTGTTCCGGATTCTGTTCTCACTGGGGAAACTTCCTCCTGAAGGAAAAGAGACTGACATCACTCGACTATAGGTTACGTTTGTTGCCACACTTTCTACTTACCACTGATCTTTTATGGAGAACGTGTTGCCAGTTTTGTCCAGTACCTTCTTTAATTCTAGATTCCTTTTCTTCCAATAAACTTTCCAAGCTGCAAAGTACAATATAGTTATTGTTCATAAGCATATTTGGGTTTAAATCGGAACATTAGCGCATGCTGACCGTCTCATGTAAATGACGCCTTGGTGGAGAAAACTTCCTATGCATATGGACACAACCAAAAGCAAAATTGTTCCAAAAATCAATGGTTTGTTCGAAATCTTACGAACAGGATTCCTGTAGCTTTGTAAACGCATCTTGCTTAACAAGGCACACGAGGAGAATGACATTAAGTTTCTCGAGACTCCCAGACGGATTATGTTTCCAAGTTTTTGATTGATGATTGTGTGATATCACGAAGTCATACTATGTCAATCAATCATGTGACAAAATTTACATTGAGTTTTAACGATTAAATTACCATTAAAGGTAAAAAAATTTTGTACTTTGAGTCAAGACCGCTTTAATGAATCAAGAGTCCAAATTTTTTGTAAGACTAGAATCAAACTTTATTTCTTTCGGGCGCATACTTAATAAAACTGTGTTCTAATACTTTCTGACTGGATAAGTGATGACCTCATTGCAGCATAAAATGAATGATGGTGTCACTGTGCTATATCATATGACTTTCAAATTGCTGTTTTTTTCCGCTTAGCCACTATCAAGTTGCAATGACTTTAACAATCTAATTTTACCCTTGGTTTTTGTGGCGTCTAGATTTCTTCAGATATTTGAACAGTTTTCCTTTAATGCAGTTTGGAAGCTGAGGATAAAATCGTGCGTGTGATTAAACTGAACTGGAGAGCTAGACATTTTTGATGACGTGATTTGCAGAGCAAACAACAACTGGAAAGTCACTGGATATTTCATCAGTACACTGATGTGTGTCGAATGAAACATCAATATTATTTTTGACTTGAAGTTTTTTCTAATATTATTGTCAAACTGAACAGTTGTGTTTCGTTTACAAAAATGCCAATCAACCCAACATAAAGTCAAAAAGTTAAAAATAAATTGTTCGGACATTTTAAACGTTTGACTGGCAATGCAGTTTAAACTAACAAGCAGTTAACACGACTTCCTTTTGCTCTCAAGTTTGGGATTTTATTCCTGTCTCGATCATTTGTGTTTTCTTTAGTAAAAAGGTGACTGGAACCCGATGGGTAGGACTGAATTGAAGTCACCTTTCCTCAAAACCGAAAAATTCGAAAAAACTGTAATCAACAGAAATTCCAGTGAGGCAAACGTGTGCATAGAGTAGTGCGTTATTAACATATCATAGTATACACTAGAAAAATAGTGTATATGCCTTCCTTCCTTGTAATAAAAGAATTCATGACCATGTTGCTGTGTTTCGTCATAAGGGTTTTCTGCAAAACATATTTGTCTGTGATCGTTTAAACGGATGCATTTCTTTTGTGTAGTTTGTACTCATTAGGAGTAAGGCGTGTATTGTGTAAGACCGACCTTATTTCCTTTTCACTACTTAGTTTACATTTAATACATATGAAGTTATGTCGGTATGAAATGAAGCAGTTTTGTCTCACAGAAATAGTAGTTGTGCGCCATCTATCGGACAGACTGCCCAAAGACGACTCTGCTTTGTTATAAGTTTAATATATCTACATCAATGTGCTTTTTTTAATTAAAATTACATAGATTGATCAATAAATTTACACTAATAAGTTGACATTTTAAATAACATTTCTTTTTGCATAAATTGCACTAAATTGCTACTTTTATCCGAAACTTTAACATCAAGTGCAGAGCAGTGTTGTCAACCGGGGTGCCGCGATTAATTGACTGAAATTGTTTTGAAAGTTAAGCATGACTGTGAATAACGCTTGCAAAATAGACTGGCTTGAGCAAAGTTTATACCTCATAAATAAAATGCAAAACGACAGTTTACTTTATATTGTTCGTTTCGAAATTATCATGTAGACGCTTTGTGTGTCGCGATTCATAAGTCTCAGTAAAAGGTGTTGTGTATTTCTTTTGTTCGTTAGATGTCGCCCTTGTGTTGTGACGTCACTTGTCACATATAACCACGTGCCGCGACTTGCTTGTGGCAGTCGATGCAGGTTACACCTTGAGGTGTTTGTGAGTTCATGACATGGTATCAGAAGCGATTTTCTTTTAAAATTAAAGGTTCTTTCTCATTGCCAGATGCCATACAATAGAGTGGCACTGTTTCTCACAGCTGGGTGAAGGTTATTAGAAGATTTAGACTTTATTTGAGAGCATTCGGTTACGTTGGAAAGGCTACGAAAGTTAAAACGTCCATGTTGCTCCACGTTTTGGGAGAACAAGGTCAAACCATCTACTCGACCTTCCAATTCGAGGAAAGACACGAAATGCATGAAACTGTAGTTAATGCATTCGAGAAATGGCGCTGCCCGAAAAAGAATATCACCTACAAGTGATATAGGTTTGATAGTGAAAGATTTGATGTTTTTGTAACCGAAATAAAACTGTCTATAAGTTGTGATTTCGTTGACCTCAGTGAATCACTAATCAGAGACAAAATTATAATTGACATTAAATGCGACCAACTTCGCCAAAGTTTGCTCTGGAAAAAAAGATTTGATCTTTGAAAACGCTGCCCAAATGTGTAACATGAATAAAACAGTAAGGTCACAGATGACAATGATCCTTCAATTCAGCAAGTATTAAGTTGGATGCTGTGCAACGAGAAGCACGTGGCAATCAACCAACGGTGTTTCGTGATTGCAGATTCCGTGTGTTGCGACAAGAAGTCAGAGCGTGTCCTGCCTGGGGTAGGCGGTGTTTGAAGTGCGGTGAAAGAAAACACTTCGCACGACGCTGCAACGCTACTAATCAGCCTCCATTGGAGATGCAGTCTGTAAGTACAACTTGTACACCAAATGATTGGCTTGTTGATATTACATTCATGTCAACTGCATTTTCAAACAGATACCGGAGCCAGTATGTGATATAGTTAACCGGGCAATTGATACAAGGGCACTCTTTTGTACACTTGTTGTCGTGTACAGAAGCATGACACCCGTTCGAAACCAAGCTTTGTCTATATTAAGACGCAGCAATTTAAATCTTATGAATGAAATGTGTGAATTTGTGGCAGATAAATAACGTTTCTCGGGGAAGTCTCAAGTGCTATAACAGTTCAGTCTGACCCAAGATCGGTGCGCGCAATTGAGCAACTAAAACGTCCGCACTCAATGAATTACCTGCTGACACTTTTTGGTATGATCACTTTCCATGGTCGTTTCATTTCAGATAGCTCAACTAAAACATCTCTTTTTACGTTTGGTATTGCTAGAACACGAGGAGGAATGCATGAATCTGAAAAATCTTGTTACGACTGCTCCAGTACTTAAGTTTTTGACCCGAAGAGGTCTATCAAAGTTTCAGCAGATGCATCCAAGGAAACAGGTGTCTTACGCTGCACGAGCTTTAATGTCGGGTTACACCTTGAGGTGTTTGTGAGTTCATGGCCAGATGTACAGAAGTTCTTAGGCTTTTCATTTTCACTTTCAAGTTGTTAAACTGCATGGCTTGGATACAAATATTATTCTTTTATGTCAAATTTCAGTTCAAACGCGCTTTTGTATGTATCGCATAAGTCAAACATAAATGTCCGTTCAACATTTTCAAATGAGGATTCAACCCCGTGTTGCTCCTATTCAGTTTCATCAAATTAAAAGGTAATGGGCGGGTTTCAAAACCGATATTAACCAATTAAAATTGAAAACAAAGTTACCCTTGAAATTTAACTTATCGATGGATGGATCTTGAACCACGATCCTGGGTGCAACGCCAATCTATAATATTTTGAACCAGCAAAGTTGCTACAAAGTCCCAAGGTTACCATGGTGTAGTTGTTCAAATCCATGGTCAGTGCGTCGTTTTAATTTTCCAAACGCGTCTCACAATAATACCGTTTCGTAGCTCAACTCAGATCAATAAATACAACTCGGATAATACGCGTCTTTACAAGAATTTTATCGTTGGTGCGTCGAAGGTTCAACCAACGTTTTTAAAAGCGTCGCACCGAAAAAGTTTGTGAACATTGACCTAAACCAGTGCTTCCCACCTAGGAAGGAAAAGGGATTAGGGGAGGGATATCCATTTTATTGTTTAGTTTTCGTGATAATTGTAGTATTTCTTTTTAGGTAAACGGGTGATTCCAAACCTTTTAGTATTGCCTTATATCACTACTTGTCTAATAGGGGTGGAATGAAGCATTCCAAAATAAGCGAAGAGGGGAATTCATCAAAAAGAGTTGGGAACCACTGGCCTAAATCTAAACGTACAAATGCTATTCCTCAAGATCTTAAGTGCTCGGTTGTTTCACATTCACAAATCTTTCATGAAGATATTCACCTAGATTATCTTGATGTTTTTTTCGGCACAGATTAGCTCAAGGAGTTTGTTTATTCTTCCTAGGTTTAACAGAAAACTCAACGCAGCTGGGACTGGCCGAGAAGGCGACAGCAAGCGGATAAATTAGTTCCATTCGTCAAGATCACGAAAAGAAACAAAATTAGTATTCTAATTTGAAAATTCAACATTCTCCTGTATAATTGTGGAGTATTCGTTTTCGCTTAAGTTTCTTTATTTTTCGCATTTAATTCAAACCTTCTCCTTTTCCTTTCTCCATGAAACCTGCCTTTTATCTGGTATCAACCTATTGACCAAAAGCGTTTGTTTAACTAATCAACGATTTTCTGACAAAGGTTTTTGGAAATTTTCATATTTTCAAGTTGTTGAACTACATGGCGTTGATACAAATCTTATTATTTTCTCTCCAATTTCAGTTCAAATGCACTTTTGTCTGTATCGAAAGGGTCGGCTTTAAATGTCCGTTCCACTCCTTTAATTGAGGAATCAACCAATTGAGGCTTGCGTTGAGATTGCGAAAACTCGAGGATAAAGTATACATGCTATTCCAAGCGCCCCTGAAAAATCAGTTTTGCAATTCAAGATTCTATTGTACAACTGTCGACTGATCGTTTTCGCTTTAAAAATTCAAGCTTTTTCGTTTCGCTTATGATGCTAAATCTGCCACTTTTCCATTCTTCATAAAACCTGCATTTTAAGAAGTAACATCAATCAAAACTGTTTGTTTAAGTAATCCACGGTTTTCTGACGAACATTTATGGAAATTTCATTCGGTACTGAGGTGATGTGCCAACTGAGGCTTGGTCATCTCCAGCACTAAACCGTAAAGCAGACTTCTGTCCGCCATCCTGGTTTCAACCCAAAGGACCGGACCAAATATTCGGAAATTTTTCAGCAAACATTTTGCGCCTTGTTTCAACATTTCCTTCGAGGTCGCACATACTATCGCAAAACAGCGAATTCCATTGGCTTGTGTCAGATTTTTTTGGTTGTGCTGATTGGGTGAAGACTTCAATCCGATCACCCTTATTGAGCACCACAATGGCTACATCAGGGGTCTGGTTGATCGTCAAAACAATGCTCATGCCCGGTTTATAAATCGACTCGTCGCTGAAAATCGCAATTATTTGTCGTACGAGCAAATTGCATTTGAAACCTCAAATGATTTGAACTTGAGGTGTGAAAACGTGAACTTCAAGTCTTGTTTTTTCTTCATAATTTCAATCTTTCTTATTATTTTCTGATGAATCTCGCTTTCGAGGCCTTTCATATCCCACATTTCTGGCAGCTCGACGTTGTCCATTGATCTTACGTTGCATAATGGCCTGAGCGTTTCATCTAATTGATTGGCCATTGTGAAACTGACGCTATTTGCAACACAAAAATACTTGGAAATCTCGCACTACACATCAACGCCCACATATTTTTGTACAACTGCTGGTTGTAAATGAGCAAACGCGTCTAACCTTTGCAGCGTAATAAATTGTAGAGGTTTTCGCGATAGTTCACATCCATCAAACTCTTTTTTTACGGTTGTTTTTATACAATGCGCGTCGCGGCTAAATATATATGACTATTTGCTTGGGAGAGTTTTTTTGTAGACTTGGACAAAAATGTCTGTATTTTTCAACATTTAGAACGTGAAGTAAATGCGTATAGCAAACATCGAACAAAAGCTATTTGTGGCCATTATTGGATATGAACACATCTATACATGTATCCGTTATATCACGTACACAAATCACGGACTTTCACACTGACTTGACAAAACGATGACATTTGTAGTTCAAGTTAAGTCACTTGAGTAATACCTTTTCTCCATTTGTGTTTGTTTACACATGACATGGTCAACCGGATAGATGCACATAACAGTTTTCAAGTTACATTTCCTCTCCCAAAGAACAAACAACACAACGAACTTCCCAATTATGAACGTATGGTTCACAAGGAACATTAAAACCACATCCAATTTCCACAACAAACAGATAAGCTCCGTGTTGATTTCCTTGTGGATCTGGCACAGCTTGTGGTGTGTCGTCTACACAGAGATGGCTGGATGAGTGTTTGGTCGTGCTGTAGGAGCCGGTCATAATATATCCGGTGTATTCGATCGTCCAACCTTCGGGACACGTTTCACGACTTGGAATCAGCAGCTGACGTAATGAAAGACAATATAAATACTAAGTTTGATTATTCGTTGCAAGGATGGCAGTACGGTACGCCAAGCATCGAGGTACGTGATGAGCAGGTCCTCTATTTGGATTGGACACAGAATTGGACTGATTGGGTAAATGACCCTACTTAAGTTCAAGGACTTGTATAGAAATTATGCTGGTAGCCTACCTGTGTTGGACTTCGAACCAGGCAAACGGCACAGGGAACACCTTGATATTGAAGTGCTTCCTCCTCGATTAAGGACAAATCAAAAAAAGAGTATCTACTTGATGGATCTCGATACTCAACTCCGTAAATGTAGGAAGGTCCTGTTGTAAGTTTCAAAAAAGTAACTCATAAGGTTGTTCAAATGTGTTTTGGTTACAAAAGATTATCTACAGAATAACTACCAACCCTGTTCTCCTTCTACGTAATGACCTTCGGTGTACGTCACGTTGTGATGTAAGCAAAGGAAATCTGATCCACCTCCGACATGGGATTAATGCCCTCCCGCAGCATAACCTGGACAAAGTCTTTTGACAATACCTTTTTTCCAGATTAGACTTCTAGTAACTTACCATGATACACCAAACTTGTTCCAGTCTTTCTTGGACATTCCCTTCGTCCCCACCTCACGTAAGTTGTACCTGATTGAAATAAAAATGTGAAATATGATTAATCCACAAACCTCAAGAACAACATGTTGCTGATTGTGTATTAGTGCTTTGTTACCAACCTGACATTTTGAAACAAAATTTACCACCATCGAAAAGCAACATTAAAAAAAGCTACCGCTTAATCGTTCACCTGTTCCGGATTCTTTTCTCACTGGGGAAATTTCCTCCTGATGTAAAAGAGATTGACATCACTCGACTATAGGTTACGTTTGTTGCCACACTTTCTACTTACCACTGATCTTTTATGGAGAACGTGTTGCCAGTTTTGATCAGTACCTTCTTTAATTCTAGATTCCTTTTCTTCCAATAAACTTTCTAAACTACAAAGATTTACATATATATTGAATACAGGTATAATTGAGTTTAAATCACAACATTAGCGCATACTGACCGTCTCATGTANGATTCCTTTTCTTCCAATAAACTTTCTAAACTACAAAGATTTACATATATATTGAATACAGGTATAATTGAGTTTAAATCACAACATTAGCGCATACTGACCGTCTCATGTAAATGATGCCTTGGTGGAGAAAACTTCCAATGCATATTGACACAACCAGAAGCAGAATTGTTCCAAAAATCAGTGGTTTGTTGGAAATCTTACGAACAGGATTCCTGTAGCTTTGTAAACGCATCTTGCTCAACAAGGCACACGAGCAGAATGGCATTAAGGTTGGAAGCTCCCTGTCGGGATAGGTTTTCAAATTTGTGATGGATGATTGTGTGATATCACGATGTCATTATTTCAATCGATCATGTGACAAAATTTACATTGAAGTTTCACGTTTAAATTACCTTTAAAGGTAAAACAAATTTTATACTTTGAGTCAAGACTTGAATCAAACATCATTTCTTTGTCTTACATACATAAGCGAAATGTATTAAAATAGTTTGTGACTGGGTAAGTGAGGACGTCACTGCATCATAAAGTGAATGATGATGTCACTGTGCTATTTATTACGACTTTCAAATTGCTATTTTTTCAGCTTAATCACTATGAACCAATAACTTTAACAATCTAATATTACTCTTGGTTTTTTATGGCATCTAGATTTATTGAAATATTTCTGCAGTTTCCCTTTAATGCAGTTTGGAAGCTGAGGATAAATTCGTGCGTGTGATTAAACTGAACTGATGAGCTAGACATTTTTGATGACGTGATTTGAAGAGCAAACAACAGTTGGAAAGTCACTGGATATTTCTTCCAGTACACTGATGTGTGTCGAATGTAACATCAACCTTAAATTTGCTTTTTACTTTTTCTTTTCTATGTTTAGTACAAAAATGAGTTTCGTCTACAACAATGCAGCAAAAAATCAAAAACTTACACATAAATTGTGCGGACATTTTTAAACGTTTGACTGGCAAAGCAGTAAACGCAGCTGCCTTTTGCTCTCGAGTTTGGGGTCACGGTCGTTTGTGTTTTCGGAGAGAAGGCGACTGGAACCCGATGGGTTGGCCTAAATTGAAGTTACCATTCATAAAAATCAAAAAAATTCGAAAAAATGCAATAAACAGAAATTCTAGTGCGTAATTAACATATCATAGGATGCACTAGAAACAGAGTGAAAATGCCTTCCATCCTTGTGATAAAAGAATTCATGGCCATTTTTTCATCGTATGTTGCTTTGTATCGTCATAAGTGTTTTAGGAAAAACATATTTGTCTACGATCAGTTGAACGGGTGCATTCATTTGTGCAGTTTGTACTCATTAAGAGTAAGGCGTGTATTGTGTTTGATGGTTTCCTGAATGTTTGTCTAGACTTTTAGAGAAACAACCGATCTTATTGCCTTTCACTACTTAGTTTACATTGCATAACTGTCGGTACGAAATGATGATAGTAGTTGTGCGCCATCTATCGGACAGACTGCCCAAAGACGACCCTGCTTTGTTATAAGTTTAAAATATGTACACCAATGTGCCTTTTTAATTACAATTACGTAGATTTATCAATAACTTTACACTCAAACTAATAAGTTGGTTTAATAACATTTCGTTTTTGCATGAATTGCAATTTGCATTAAATTGCTACATTTTATCCTGAACTTTATCAACAAGCGGCAGAACAGTGTTTCCAACAGGGGTGCCGCGGCACACTGGGGTTCAATTGTCATCGACCAGGGGTGCCGCGATTAATTTACTGAAATTGTTTCTCCATAAAGTTAAGAATTACGAGGTGTGATTGTGAATAGGGCTTGCAAATTAGACTGGCTTGAGCAAAGTTTATACCTGATAAATAAAATGCAAAACGACAGGTTAACTTATATTGATCGTTTTGAAATTGCCATGTAGACGCTTTGGATGACGCGAATTATAAGTCTCAGTGAAAACTGTGTTGGTTTCTATTTGGGTTCGTTAGATGTCGCCCTTGTGTTGTGACCTCACTTTTCGTATATAACCGCGTGCCGCGACTTGCCTGTGGCAGTCAATTCATTACTTGTGGTTACACCTTGAGGTGTTTGTGAGTTCATGACATGGCATCAGAAGCGTTTTTCTTTTAAAATTAAAGGTTCTTTTCCACTGCCAGATCCCATGCAATGAAGAAGCAATGTTTCTTACTCCTGGGTGAAGTTTATTAGAGGATTCAGACTTCATTTGACAGCATTCGGTTACGATGGAAAGGCTACTAAAGTGAAAACGTCCATGTTGCTCCACGTGTTGGGAGAATAAGGTCAAACTATCTACTCGATCTTCTAATTCCAGGAAGGAAAATAAAGAAATGCACTGAAACTGTAGTTAATGCATTCGAGGGATACTGCTGCCAGAAAAAGAATATCACTTTCGAGCGATACAGGTTTTTTTCTAGAAATCAACAGGTGAAAGTTTTAATGTTTTTTTAACAGACTCAAAAAAGTTGTGATTTCGGTGACCTCTGAGACTCACTAATCAGAAATAAAATTAGAATTGGTATTAAGTGCGAACAACTTTGCATAAGATAAAGTTTTTCGACCCCGAGAAGCCTTTCAAAGTTTCGACAGATGCATCCAAGCATGGACTTGCAGTTGTAATTTTGCAAGAATACGATGACATATGGAAACCAGTGGCTTGCGCGGCACGAGCTTTAACTTCGGCTGAGACGAGGTATGCCCAAATAAAAGGATTTGCTGGCTATCACCTTTGCACGTGAAAGTTGTAATGCGTAAGTTTATGGTACAAGCCTCTCATAGCATTGTTCCACAAGGAGTTGAATAACTGTCCGCTGCGCATTCAACGTTTAATAATTCCGCTCATTTGTTATCCAGATGTGTGGAAACCAGTGTACCGCGTCAATCGTTTTCTTGTTGTCGACTTTCACCCCTGTACGAATGTACAATGTTCAAACAAATTGTGGGACCAACAAGGATCTATCGAGAGACAATTGTCACATCGATCCTGTTGAATTAAAACAACCGACGGTGTAATATACAGGCGTAATCGTGTTCACTTGGTCCGTTAAATGTTACTGTTGATCCTCTCCGAGATACAAAGGAAAGTTGTAATGTATATTTGTGTTCGTTAGATGTCGCCCCTGTGTTGCTACGACACTTGTCTTATATAACCGCGTGCCGCGACGTCGTTGTGGCACTCGTTCTACCAACTTTTCTAAAAGCGTCGCATCGAAAACGTTTAGGAACACTTGCCAGAATTTTAACGTATGAATAATATTCCCCAAGATTACAAGTGCTTCATTCACTTTCACAAATCTTTAATACAGATATTTATCTCGCTGATCTTGATGTTTCAAAAACTTTTAATTGCCACACATAGGATTGGCCGAACAACTTAATCGACCTAAAATCAGACTGCAGTTGTACAAACGTCAGGGGCCAAAAGGAAAACTAAGTTATCGGAACATTTTTCGAAAACCTTCTGATCATTTTCAACGTTGTCAAGTTTGTATTTGCTTTTAGAGACAGAACTTCCGACTTAAGCCAGCTTCCAGTTATTTCTAAAGAAACTTCTATCCAGCACTTTAACTGTGTCAGCTACGCGCTCAAATTCAATCACAATGCAAGCTGCAGTCGGAACATGCTGCAAATACTGGAAGCAAAGGTGATGTGGCAACTGATTCTTGGTCATCTCGAGCACTAAACTGAAAAGCAAGCTTCTGTCCGCCATCTTGGTTTCTCCCAAAGGAGCGGACCAAATTTTCGGAAATTTTTCAGCGAACATTTTGCCTCTTGTTTCAACATCTCTTTCGAGGTTGAACATACCATCGTAAAACTTGCATTCCATTGGCTTGTGCCATCTTTTATTGGTTGTGATTGGGTGAAGACTTCAATTCGACCCTTATTGAGCACAACAATGGCTGCATCAGGGGTTTGGTTGATCGTCAAAACAATGCTCATGCCCGGTTTATAAATCGACTGGTAGATCGCAAGTTGCATTTCACTTGGGACACCTCAAATGATTTAACCCCAGGTTTGAAGGTTTTTCGCCAGAGTTTAAACCTATATAATTCCATCTTGGTTGTTTCCTATAAGATGCAAGTAAAGGTTAAATATTAATGACTTTTAGCTCAGTAGAATTCTATATTTGTGCAGTAGTGAAAATGCTGACCTTTATGACACTTGGATGAAGATGTTTGTATTTTTCAACACTTAGAAAGTAAAGTAAATGCGTGTGGCAAATATTAATAAAAGCTATTCGTATGGTCGCCATTACTGGTTAACCATCAACAGATCTATATATATACGATGACATTTGTACACGTTAAGCTTTGTTTGGCCCAGGCTAAACTTATTCAACAGAATGAATAAGTTTGACTAATTAGGTGAGTGATTTTGACGTAAACTTGCCTCAAATTAAAGTTAAGTCACTTTGGTGGCAATTTTTCTCCATTTATGTTTGTTTACACATGACATGATCAACTGGATGGATGCACATAACAGTTTTCAAGTTACATTTCCTCTCCCAAAGTACAAACAACACAACGCACTTCCCAATTGTTAACATATGGTTCACAAGGAACATTATGACCACATCGAATTTCCACAACAAACAGAAAAGCTCCGTGTTGATTTCCTTGTGAACCTGGCACCGCTTGTGGTGTGTTTAGTCGCAGCGTAGCCGCCTGTCATAATATATCCAGTGTATTCGATCGTCCAGCCATCGGGACACGTTTCACGACTTGGAATCATCAGCTGACGTAATGAAAGACAATATAATTACTAAGTTTATGGCTTTGCAGGCTTCCGAGCAAGGATTGTATGACGGTGCAATGCGCTGCGGTACGTTGGTACAATACTGTTGGCAAAATTTATCATAATATACGGTAAGCCCTTTGCAACAAGGTACTTGGTACGCACATCTAAATACGTCCGTACCGTTTACTGTCTCTGAAAATGGATGGCAGTACGTTACGGAAAGTTGGTACGGTGCATGGAAAAATCATCAAAAGCTACGGTACGCACTTTGTAATAGAGGTACCTGGTACAATTCGTACCGTACGGTGTTGTCATCCTTACTTTGAAGTAATGACTGGAGTCAAGGTTTCGAAGGGGTCAACTTTACTGAAGGTACATTCAGCAAAAACTCGACTTGAGTAGCTGGCCACGGAATTAGACTGACTGGGGAAATGACTTTACCTAACTTAAAACTTGGGCTTAGGAACTTCTATACAAACAGCTTGGTAGCGTACCTTTGTTGGACTTTGAACCAAACAAACGGCACAGGGAACACCTTGATACTGAAGTGCTTGCTCCTCGATCAAGGACAAATCGAATAGGGAATATTTACTCGACGAATCTCGATACTCAACTCCGTAAATGTGGGAAAAACCTGTTGTCGATTTTAAAAAGTAACGCATAAAGTTGCTTAAATGTGTTTTGATTACGAAAGTTTATCTACAAAATAACTGCTAACCCTGGTCTCCTTCTACGTAATGACCTTCGGTGTACGTCACGTTGTGATGTAAACAGAGAAAGTCCGATCCATCACCGACATGGGTGTGATGCGATCCCGCAGCATAACCTGGACAAAGTATTTGGACCATATCTTTTTTTTCAAATTAAAGTAAATTAAGTAAATTCTTCAAGTAAATTACCATGGTATACCAAACTTGTTCCAGTTTTTCTTGGACATTCCCGTCGTCCCCACCTCACATAAGTTGTACCTGATTTAAATGAAAATATGAAATATGATTAATCCACAAACCTCAATAACAAAATGTTGAACTATTGCTGATTGTGTCTCAGTGCGTTTGACCAACGTGACATATTGAAACAAAATTTACCACCATGGCAACGTAATATAAAAAGAAGCTACCGCTTAATTTTTCACCTGTTCCGGACGCTGTTCTCACTGGGGAAACTTCCTCCTGAAGGAAAAGAGATTGACATCACTCGACTATAGATTACTTTTGTTCCCACACCTTCTACTTACCACTGATCTTTTATGGAGAACGTGTTGCCAGTTTTGACCAGTACCTTCTTTAATTCTAGATTCCTTTTCCTCCAATAAACTCTCCAAGCTGCAAAGTACAATATAGTTATTGGTTATAGGCATATTTGGGTTTAAATCGGAACATTAGCGCATACTGACCGTCTCATGTAAATGATGCCTTGGTGGAGAAAACTTCCAATGCATATTGACACAACCAGAAGCAGAATTGTTCCAAAAATCAGTGGTTTGTTCGAAATCTTACGAACAGGATTCCTGTAGCTTTGTAAACGCATCTTGCATAACAAGGCACACGAGGAGAATGACATTAAGTTTCTCGAGACTCCCAGACGGGTTATGTTTCCAAATTTGTGATTGATGATTGTGTGATATCACGAAGTCATACTATGTCAATCAATCATGTGACAAAATTTCCATTGAGTTTTAACGATTAAATTACCATTAAAGGTAAAACAAATTTTATACTTTGAGTCAAGACCGCTTTAATGAATTAAGAGTCTAAATTTTTTGTAAGATTAGAATCAAACTTTATTTCTTTCGGTCGCATACTTAAGAAAACTGTGTTATAATACTTTCTGACTGGGTAAGTGATGACCTCATTGCATCATAAAGTGAATGATGGTGTCACTGTGCTATATCATATGACTTTTAAATTGCTATTTTTCCGCTTAGCCACTATCAAGTTGCAATGACTTTAACAATCTAATTTTACTCATGGTTTTTGTGGCGACTAGATTTTTTATATTATTTGAACAGTTTCCCTTTAATGCAGTTTGGAAGCTGAGGATAAAATCGTGCGTGTGATTTAACTGAACTGAAGAGCTAGACATTTTTGATTACGTAATTTGCAGAGCAAACTACAGCTGGAAAGTCACTGGACACTTCTTCCAGTACACTGATGTGTGTCGAATGAAACATCAATATTATATTTGACTTGAAGCAATGGGTTGGCCTGAATTGAAGTTACTATTCCTAAAAATCGAAAAATTCGAAAAAAATGTAGTCAACAGAAATTCCACTGATTCAAACGTGTGCATAGAGTATTGCGTTATCAACATATCATAGGATGCACTAGGAAAATAGTGTATATGCCTTCCTTCCTTGTAATAAAAGAATTCATGACCATGTTGCTGTGTTTCGTCATAAGGGTTTTTGGCAAAACATATTTGTCTGTGATCAGTTGAACGGATGCATTCTTTTGTGAAGTTTGTACTCAGTAGGAGTGAGGCATGTATTGTGTAAGACCGACCTTATTTCCTTTTCACTACTTAGTTTACATTTAATACATATGAAGTTATGTCGTTATGTAATGAAGCAGTTTTGTCTCACAGAAATAGTAGTTGTGCGCCATCTATCGGACAGACTGCCCAAATACGACTCTGCTTTGTTATAAGTTTAATATA